>JAVGWX010000024.1:8422322-8461670 GCA_036924085.1 Ariolimax columbianus
TAGTGGGTGGTTTGTTTTATGGCTTGGTAGTGGGAGGGGTTTGTTTCATGGCTTGGTAGTGGATGGTTTGTTTCATGGCTTGGTAGTGGGTGGTTTGTTTCATGGCTTGGTAGTGGGGGGGGGGGGGGGGTTTGTTTCATGGCTTGGTAGTGGGGGGTTTGTTTCATGGCTTGGTAGTGGGGGGTTTGTTTCATGGCTTGGTAGTGGATGGTTTGTTTCATGGCTTGGTAGTGGATGGTTTGTTTCATGGCTTGGTAGTGGGGGGTTTGCTTCAAGACCACAATCTCTCCCCCATGTACCGTTCCCTGGAAACAGGTCAACAACCTGGAGAAATCATGTCCGCCTTTATCAGCACGATCGGCATGTGAGCTGGCAATGTCCAAGAAGTTGTAGAGAAATAGAAGAAGGATTATGGGGATGATGATGAGAAACGTGAGGAAGTTGTGGTAGAACATGTCGACGATGAGGAGGATGTAGTAAAGGAATATGATAATTACTAGGAAGTTGTTGCAGAGGATAAAGATTATGAAAAAGTTGAAGTTGTGGTAGATGATGATGATGATGATGATGATGAAGAGGGGAGGATTTAGTAAAAGAAGAGAAACAAAGAAGAAGTGGAAGACATATTTAGAGCGTCAACTACAAACGTATTTCCAATTCACGGTAGACTGAACCAACAAAGCGATCAAATCCCAGCACATTGAAAAGACTTGAACTGCTTCACTGGCTATGAGAACACACGTGATTAATTTTATGGACGGCCATATACCATGTGTCTTTACGAGGACGATCTAATCACACGCGTGCTCATTGGTGGTTAAATCTTATGTGTGTCAAATTGTGTGCAATATAAACATACACACGTCAAAGGCCATGGACAATGACTCTCACCCCCCCCCCCCCCCCCCCGCCGTAGACTATCAACAAAACACTCGTTCCCCCCCCCCCCTTCCCCCGTGGACAATTAAAACACACTGGTCTCCCTCCGTGGACAATCAAAACACACTCGCGCCTCCCTCCGTAGACAATCAAAACACACTCGTGTCTCTCTCCATAGACAATCAAAACACACGCGTGTCTCTCTCCATAGACAATCAAAACACACGCGTGTCTCTCTCCATAGACAATCAAAACACACGCGTGTCTCTCTCCATAGACAATCAAAACACACGCGTGTCTCCCTCCATAGACAATCAAAACACACGCGTGTCTCCCTCCATAGACAATCAAAACACACCTGTCTCCCCTCATAGACAATCAAAACACACTGGTATCCCCCAATGTTAGGTCAAGCACACACGCGGACCGCTTCTAGCCACATTAACCACTTCTAGAACAACACAAACACATCAGCGGAAGGTCCCATTAAGAAAGTTAACTGTTAAGCCAGCTCTATCCTCGTGCAGGAGTCAGACCGGGATGTTCCGATGAAGTTAAGTAGAATCAACATCACAGTACTACAGATAGACATATAGGTGTAGTCTATTAGAATATGGGGAGAAAAGACTTACGTTTTGTGATGTAAAATATACTGGTCAGACATGTTAGTCAGGGTCAGGCAAAATATACTGACTAAGACCGCCTACTTCATTCCTACGCAGTTCTCTGTGGCTGACCCATTCATTGTAGTGTGATTATCTGACAAGAAATCATGGGAGAGGAGAGTAATCATGGTCAGGTGAAACATACTGATCAAGGTGGGAGAGAAGAGTTATCAGGGCCAGGTGAAACATACTGATCAAGGTGGGAGAGAAGAGTAATCAGGGCCAGGTGAGACATACTGATCAAGGTGGGAGAGAAGAGTAATCAGGGTCAGGTGAGACATACTGATCAAGACCCAACCTTACTTCTGTGCCCCCTGATGTGGGGATCGAAACTGAAATCCCCATGGTGGTGAACTAACTGAAAAGCCTCGTATTGCAGAGAGTTGGACCCCTCTACCCCTTCTCTAGCTGGCATTGAGAAGAGTCACTGTAACGTGTCACCAAAAAAATTGATGTCAAGAATTGAAGAATAAGAAAGAAAACACAAAAGGAAATGAAGAATAAGAATAAGGAAAAGGAAGAAGAAAGAGGAAAAGGAAGGAAGAAGAAGAAGGAAAAGAAGGTGGCGGAGGAAGAAGAAGAAGAAAAAAGAAGGAGAAGAATGTAAGATGAAGAAGAAGAAGGAAAAGAAGGAGGAGGTGAAAGAACAAGGAGGAGGAAGACGCAGAAGAAGAAGAAAGGAAGGAAAATACGATAACGAACAAGACGAACAAGAGGGCAAACTAGAAGAAGAAGAAAACGAAGAAGAAGAGAATGAAGAAGGCGAGTCTATCAATAACCACTTTAAAACGGTGGCGGAGTGAAATTGTGCAAATTAGTTCAATTCTGGCGCCATAGGAACATTTGTGGCGCCCTGGCGCCCGGGGCATTGGCGTACCCTGCTCTATATGAAAGCGAGCTACTGCAATTAGCGGATATATTGTGATCTGAGCCGCCTTCCCCCTATTCGCTCCTGGCTAGAAGCTGTGGATAACTCACTCGTTGCAGTCCATTATTGTGTGCTTTCCTTCAATGGGGATTGTTACGAAACCGGTCGTAACATTTGCTGTAATACTTTAATTTGTTGATTGAAGATTCCTCGCTCGTCAATTAGTCTGAGAATCCCTTGGAGCGCTTCTATTGTTGGTGAACAATATGCTTTAGGGTGCACTTTGCGCCGGCGTTAGATGTATTCTCTAGCTGTTGAGAGGTGTATGGGTCGAGTCTCGGTAGGGCGTATGTTTTAATTGTGTTTACTTGTGTAGGGAGAATGGATGGATTACAGTAGAATTTCACAAACGGGCTTCCACTGGTTGCTCAATCCAGAGACTGGTTGTAAGGTTGTCTGATCATATCTCCCCTCAGCCAGAGCCATATGGAACATACTGACCACGACCCTCAATCTCATCTCCACATAGTGCTCTCACGAAACAGTGTTTTCTTACAGCCTGGCTTAACAAGGTGGGGATCCATGCTGTGATCCCAGTAGTAGTGAGCTTACTCATTGATTACATTTCTTTCCTGACGTGTCTAGCATGCTGCTCCTGAAACCAGTGTCTGCTATAGAAGAGCCCCATTACGCCATCACTGCCTGGAATGTTTCCACAGCTCGATTGAACTATGAACCACCCTCAACTAATACAAACATTGATAAAAAATAGTTTAGACGCTACCTTAGAAAAGAGACCAGAATAAAACCTACGTTACGACGGAAAGGTCTTAATCAAGGACAACGGACAGTACACACATAAGCAATTAAGAGTTCACGGAAGTAATGATCGTAACAAAATGGCAGACGATGCAGCACAGTGAATGAGCTGGTAGCAGCCAGAGGCTTATTTCTGGATGCTTGCATTAGAGTCGGCGGAATGTTTGAAGAGCCACCGTAACCTGCTGTCATAGACACGTCAAGGGTTAACTGAAATCAGCGCGAGCAGCTTCGAACAACAACAATTTAGCAATTGGTTACTTCTCCCATTCACAGAGCTATAAAGAAGCAAAGACACTCATCAAACGATCCATGATGACGGAATGGAGAGACCAGCGCGACGAATACAAGCCAGAAAATGATATCATAGACAAACTTGGTGGAGATGAACAGACAAAGATCTTCAGACTCAGAACGGAACATTGTCGACTCAAGGCTCACCTACACAGAATGGGTCTCAGAGACACTGACACGTGCGATTGTGGAGCACCCAAGCAAACACCAGAACATTTTCTGCAGGACTGCCCTACCTATACGGAGCAAAGAGAGACAGTCTGGCCTGGAAGAGCGACCATGCTAAAAAATCTGTGGGGGACCGGCGAAGACCTGAAACGTGCAGTCTCCTTCGTAAACATCACCGAACTAGAAGCATAGCATCAGTTGATCGATGACGAGGAAGATTCCTTCTTCTTCATCTCCGTTCATCCCGAAAAGGACATCGTGTCGAAGTTGACAGTGAAGCTGCGATATCTGCACATTTCTGCCCGAGACATCCAGTTTCAGCTGGCTTTTTGTGAACCGTGTTTGCCTTCCCACTGCTATCTCTATTCTCTTAGCCAGACGACACTTGCGCAGCCTGTTTCTAGGACCGCCGGTTTAAGACGGAAGATGGTCTGTCCCAACGCGTAGTTTATGTGGACTTTGGATCAACGCAAGCCTCCTCTGTAAACTGATAACTACGGGATAACAATCTCGAACCCCACCTCGCTGTGCTACACAACCTGTTCCCAGGAGCACAAACAAGTACCTTTCACCTGACCTTGATTGCGAGTCGATTCCAACTGCGGAATTAACTGCGCCGACTTTTATTGCCATGTTTTGGCTCTGAACCGCTACTATTATTTGTCACGGGCTAGTAACTGTAATTAGCTTTCAGGATCCCCAGTGTGGCACGAAGTCTTACGCTCATATTTTCAATCCCCCGGCGACTATTATGCAAATGAAAGTCACATTACATTTATCGCCACATTTGCGAATTGAAAGTATTGCGATTCCTACTATAGGAGACCTAAACAAATAGTGTCATTGTTGGAAACAAAAATAGGACAGGCTTTTGATTAGACCTTGGGGACTGACATGTTTTCGATTCCGGCCTTGACAACAAGGCGAGTGTAAGTGTTTACTTTCTGTGGAAATATGGTAGTTGTACTGTGTCCCGGAGCTTGCAACAGCTGAGAGGCCAAGGCCCTTGTCTCTAGCGAAGGTGTGAAACGGTCGGGGTTTCGAATCGTTCAAGTTTAAAGCATTATTTGTTCTCAAGGAAGGTGAGACTAGCTTGTAGTCATATTGGAGGTTGACGAACAACTCCGACATCCCGTGTACGTCAGTTTTCTTTCCATTTGTGCCGTTGAACGGCGTGGGGAGCTTAAGTAGTCTGTCCTGCGCCAAGTGCGTTGGGTCGGTCAATGAGAGCGTGTGGCACTGCACATTCACTCTGATGTCATCTATCCACCTGTCGCGCGGTCGACCCCTTGCCATGTAGCCAGATCTACCAGCGCTGTAAGCCATCAGGGGAAGATGATGAGGGTGCATTCTCATGAGATGACCAAACCAACTTATTTTCTGCCTGGAAATGTATTCAGCACAAGCCGTAGTGCCGACCATACTTCGAATGTCGTCGTTCCGCATTCTGTCTCTTCTGGTAACACCGATGACTTTCTTCTAACACTTCATCTCCCAAGTCCACATGCTGCTCTCACGCGCCCTGGACAGAGGCCATGTTTCGCACTGGTTGCACAGTCGGCATAAATATACTGTTTATCAGCTGTTACTTTGTTGCCAAACTAATGATTGGGTGTCTAAGTTGTGCGGACGGCTGATAAGTCTCAGCAGATGCTTTCTTGCACCGTATCTCAACTTTCCTGTCGATCTGAAAAAAATACTGCCCAAATACTTGCGAATGTGTTCTTATGATTTTGTAGTTTAATTTCATCGCCGTACAGCAAGCACTGATCATCTGCAAAGAGTAATTCGTATATTGAGTTACGTTCTGCTTCAGATGTCTCAATTTGACCAGTCTCTGATGCGATTTTGTCCATGTAGATGTTCAACAGCGAAAAAAAAAGACACACCCTTGTCTCACGGCGGTGGTAATTTCAAAAGTATCTGTGACACCATCAGTCGTTCTCGCTACGTTTGTATTCGAACGATACAGTGCTTGTGCGTTATACACACATACAAAAAAACCATTGGCCGTTGAAATTCGATAAGAGTGGTGTGTTGTAGTTTATAGCGAGTATTCAATAAATGTCCCTTTCGGCCCGAAACATCCAATTTAAGCTTTTTTGGGTACTGGGTTTGACTTCCCATTGTGATCTGTTATTAGGCAGATTGGGCTCATTAGCCTGGTTGGCAGCCAATGTAAGAGAAGGTAAACTCTGAGTCTAAACCCGGGTAGACGAAACTTGTAAGCCTGTTCAGGCAGTTCGCCTAGGAGAGGAACTTGATTTTAAACCCACAAGTGCCAGGGAGTGCTGGCTAGTCTTGTGACGATGAGAGTATCATCGGATGTCTCGAGTAACTAGCATATGCGGGCAACGACTGCCTTGTGGAAATCTCGGGAAAGGGTAGGGCTACAGGAGTAAACTCAGACAGAAAATCCGGAGTGGTAGCACCTAAGGCGGATGGTTTCAAAATTGCGAACTCATTCCGGCAGCTCCTGCAGCGAAGCTGGTGCCAAACTGTCATGCTTTGCATTCCTCTGAATTACACTAGCGAAGCCGAGAGCGGGGGGGGGGGGGGGGCCCTGCAGTTTGGGCAGCCCAGGGTCTCCATATTCAGCGCCCTGGCTTGCGCCCTCAGAGGCTACTCCCAGAGTGCAACGTGCATGGTCTGCAAAGACAGACGCCTATCAATGTGAAATATATCCCTGAGCTAGATAGACTACACTAGTGACTAATGCAGCCTGTATCCAGAGCCGCCACTTGGATGCGAAATAGGGCCTTGGTCAGCTGTTGTTCGCTGTCCCTGATGCAAGCAGTCAACTTCGAGTCGCTGGCTGCTGTCAGCTCATTCACTGCTGCATCTTCGTCCCAGATCAGCGAGATCGAACTCGGCGTATATTCTATAGTCGTAAGTGTTGAACGACGAAAGACTAGTTCAGCGGTGGTATTATTCTTCTCTCTCTCTCTCTCTCTCTCTCTCTCTCTTGTGGCTAGGCGCTTCCGTCGAGTCGTAGTTTACAGGTATTTTGCGGTATCTTCGCATTTCTGCCCGACACATCCTATTTCAGCTGACTTTCTTTGGTACCAGTTTGTCTTTCCACCGCGATCTCTATTCTCCTGGCACGACCACATTAACGTAACCT
Organism: Ariolimax columbianus; assembly: GCA_036924085.1. Classification (NCBI taxonomy): domain Eukaryota; kingdom Metazoa; phylum Mollusca; class Gastropoda; order Stylommatophora; family Arionidae; genus Ariolimax; species Ariolimax columbianus. Next base: position 8,429,140 of record JAVGWX010000024.1, read on the forward strand.
GTGTACACAGCCGTCGCTAAGTGACAGAATAGAGTCATGGTCACCTGTGGTTCGCTGACATCGGTAAACAAACGAGCAATGGGGACTCAAGATGCTGAGCAGGTCATGAGCTGTAGTGGCGAACAACCCATAACTGACTGTTGGCGTCAGAGCCAGCGACCCAGAGCTGCAAAGACACTCCCCTCGCCTCCACGCGGTGATCCTGGATAACAGGCTGCAACAGGGCAGACTGGCGAAGGAGAGGGTGTCGCAGAGGGATGGCTAACCCGGGCCCAAAAATGCCTGCTGAAGCCGGATGTGTCGGAACTAAAGGTGCAAATATCGCAGTCAAGCTGTATATTACAACACTGCGTATTCTGTTCTCTGGACTACATTCTGCTACTTGAAAAAGCTCAGTTCTGGGCTTCGTAGCGTGAGTTTGAGAATGCGCTAAGAAAAAGAAGCAGCCAGACAAGTTAGCAACCAGACAAGTTAGCAATCAGACAAGTTAGCAATCAGACAAGTTAGCAATCAGACAAGTTAGCAATCAGACACGTTAGCAGCTAGACAAGTTAGCAATCAAACAAGTTAGCCATCAGACAAGTTAGCAATCAGACAAGTTAGCCATAAGACAAGTTAGCAATCAGACAAGTTAGCAATCAGACAAGTTAGCAATCAGACAAGTTAGCAATCAGACAAGTTTAGCAATCAGACAAGTTAGCCCTCAGACAAGTTAGCAACCAGACAAGTTGGCAGCTAGACAAGTTAGTCCTCAGACAAGTTAGCCCTCAGACAAGTTAGCAATCAGACAAGTTAGCCCTCAGACAAGTTAGCAATCAGACAAGTTGGCAGCTAGACAAGTTAGCAATCAGACAAGTTAGCAATCAGACAAGACGACCGGAACTTGACACCCAGCTATTGCCTACTTAAATGTGGCAACCTCGACTGTGAATGTTCGATAATCTACCCAGAATTAGCCGGATACAAACATGCTGAACGAGAGTTTAAAACGGTAATAGCTCAAGCATGAAGCGAAGCGCATGCGAGAGGGCGAGAGACGGTTGGGGCATTAAGCGGGGGTTGGACAGACGAGGATTCAACAAAAGCATTCTTGCGCAGGGGCCGGTTCGCTTTTGTTGGGAAGACTTTAGACGCTACTAAAAGAAGTTCCCAGATCCGCGTGATAGAAGTATACTTGTCGGTGGGTATAGTTTATGCTGTATGTATGTATAAGTCAAATGTATGTGTTTATTGAATTGAATATATGTAAGTGATTTGAATATAGGCGCGCAGGTGAGGGTAACAGTATGCTGGGAATGTAAACATGTTTGTGTGTGGAGAGGCGAATCGAATTGGGGTGAAGGTGGGTGATATACGAGGGCGAAATGTAATGTTTGGGATTTCCATCGAAAAGGTTTGTTAATTTTCTTTCCAAGAATGCCGTTGAGCGGCGTGGGGTGCTTATTAAGTTGTGTGTCCTGCGGCAAGTGCGTAGCGTCGGTCGTTGTAAGCTAACGCACTGTAATGTCTTCTTAGTCTTAATTGACCTATACTTCTACAGGGATGGACGGCCATGGGCATGTCCCAGCTCTGGCGTGAGGTGGATGTAGCCGGGGGGGGGGGGGATTTCCTGCTTAGCGGGCTAGGCTCGAGCAGCGTATTACTTCACTGCGCTGTGACAAGTGCCGCAGAGGGTGGCTAACCGATGCGCGAGTCCATCGTAATAGACTCAAACACTAGAGCAAAGTAGACCCGCAGCCTGTTATGCGTCATCTATGCTGCTCTAAACATACCACCTAACCATGGCCGGTGTTATGCCATGTCACACAGTTAGTCGCCTCTTGCGACATGCTCTCTGTGGGACAGTGGGGCTATTCTTGTTCTTGTCAGGTGACCACCCAAGATACCACTCTAATCTACAAAAAATGAGCTCTGGGCTGTGACAGACTCGCTCGAACGCCTGTCCTAGTGCTTCATAACAAGCATAGTCTAATGGATACCAGCCACTGTAACATCCCAGGCAGCGACAAGGCAGACAAACTGGCCAGAGAGGGAGGATACCAGCCACTGTAACATCCCAGGCAGCGACAGGGCAGACAAACTGGCCAGAGAGGGAGGAACTCTGCAGCAGAGTGACACTTACTTACTTCCCCTGTCATAGTCACTACGTCACACTTCATTCTTCTAGTATTAAGCCACGTGAATTGCCCTGTCACTGAGCAGGTCATCCATGGTACAAGTTTCCGGGAGGTTTGGGCAGATCGTCAGATGGTCCTGGTCTTGTGTTACTCCACATTTGCATGTTTCATCATCCCTGTATCTTCATCTTGTCAGGTTTTTCCTGCATCGTGATACACCAGTTCGAAGTCTATTTAGTGACTTCCATGTTGGGTAGGGCAGGAGATGTCCAGGCGCAGGTTCCTCACGTAACTCGGTCAAGGCGCATGTGTCAGCTGTTTCCAACTTTCGATGGGTCCTTTTCCTGGACTAGTCTGTAAGGGCTGGGTTGACTGTAAAAAAAACTGTCTTGACTTTAGTCTTGTGCTCTGCACCTGATGTCCGAACATAGTGTCATTGACCTGTTTCTCTCTTTCTATCTTTGACGCGACAGTTCTTCTATCTCTTGTGACGCTATGCCGATTATAGGGTTATATTTACTTCAGTTGGTGTAGGTTTTAGGCATACAGTTAGCAGAGTGATACAGCAACCATATACGATGACAAAAAAGCAGCCATACCATTCTGTTGTCTTGACAACATCATGTCACTTGCAAAGCCCTTTTCAGGGCTTGGTAGCCGTAGTTTGCGAACAAATAAATACGAAGTATCGAATCGGTATCGTTGTTATCTTGGAAAGATCCAGACCGATATCAGGGGAACACGACGTGAAGAGAAGGAACTGCAGTTGGATAAGGGACACATATTATGACAACTAGCTTATAGCATTACAAGACAGTCTCTGTTCTGGAATCCCCCAGGTAATAGAAGCAGTGGCAGACCAAAACACACGGAAAAGAGCTCAAAGCAAAAAATAGATGAAAAAGGGAAATAGTCGACACAGATGCTGCTTCTTCGTTCGTTCTCAATCCCCCGCTACCAAGTCCTGAACATTCTCAATATCCCGCTACCAAGCCCTGAACGTTCTCAATCTCCCGCTACCAAGTCCTGAACATTCTCAATCTCCCCCTACCAAGCCCTGAACATTCTCAATCTCCCCCTACCAAGCCATGAACGTTCTCAATCTCCCCCTACCAAGCCATGAACGTTACAAATCCCTCGCTACCAAGCCAAGAAACGTTCTCAACCCCCCGCTACCAAGTCCTGAACATTCTCAATCTCCCGCTACCAAGCCATGAACGTTCTCAATCTCCCCCTACCAAGCCATGAACGTTCTCAATCTCCCCCTACCAAGCCATGAACGTTACAAATCCCTCGCTACCAAGCCAAGAAACGTTCTCAACCCCCCGCTACCAAGTCCTGAACATTCTCAATCTCCCGCTACCAAGCCATGAACGTTCTCAATCTCCCGCTACCAAGTCCTGAACATTCTCAATCTCCCGCTACCAAGCCATGAACGTTCTCAATCTCCCCCTACCAAGCCATGAACGTTCTCAATCTCCCGCTACCAAGTCCTGAACATTCTCAATCTCCCGCTACCAAGCCATGAACGTTCTCAATCTCCCCCTACCAAGCCATGAACGTTCTCAATCTCCCGCTACCAAGTCCTGAACATTCTCAATCTCCCGCTACCAAGTCCTGAACATTCTCAATCTCCCGCTACCAAGCCATGAACGTTCTCAATCTCCCCCTACCAAGCCATGAACGTTCTCAATCTCCCCCTACCAAGCCATGAACGTTCTCAATCTCCCGTTACCAAGTCCTGAACATTCTCAATCTCCCGCTACCAAGCCATGAACGTTCTCAATCTCCCCCTACCAAGCCATGAACGTTCTCAATCTCCCGCTACCAAGTCCTGAACATTCTCAATCTCCCGCTACCAAGCCATGAACGTTACAAATCCCTCGCTACCAAGCCAAGAAACGTTCTCAACCCCCCGCTACCAAGCCACGAAAAGGTCTTTGCAAATAGCAGGTCGAAGTCCGCAGAACGGAATGCGTTGTGTAGTCGTGTACAGCTAGACTGCGACATTTGCACCTTTCGATCTGACACATCCGACTTCAGCACGGATTTTAGTACCGGGTTAGCATTCCCTCTTCGATCCCTTCTCCTCAGCCAGTCTGCTCTGTTGCAGGCTGTTATCCAGGATCACCGCGTGGAGGTGTAGAAGGGTCTTGGCAGCTCTGGTTCGATGGCCCTGACGCTAGCAGTCAGCTATGGGTCGCTGACCACTACAGCTCATGCGCTGCTCGGCATTGTGTATTTTCTAAAGATATGTAGTCCCCAAAGATCTGAATCTGCTTGGCTCGTTGATATATGTGGATTCTACACCTCTGGTCACAAGTTCGAGCCAAGTTTAATGTGTTTTAAACGGCCTTTTCTCTACACTTCACAGCCATTTAGAAACCCTACATTTAGCTACGTGGGACTGTAGACGATCCTATTTGGCAATTAACGATACGAGAATGAAATAAAATCAAGCCTCATTCAGTAGCGTAACCAAGTCTGGTGTTACTTAACCTAAAGTCATACTGGTTTAGACGACTCTACGGAGTCTGTATAGAACCATTTACTAGGAAGGAGTCCATCTTTCAAATACTAGAGCTGAGTAGCCGGCAGTCAGTGAGACGCCATCTACAGCTGCTCTTAACAACCCACATGGGTAAGGTACACATAGCTTGGGTTGTTGTCGTTTGCTAATGCCCATACTGAGTAGGTAACTCTTTTGTGCGCCCTGAAAATGAGGTTAAGTGGCGGGTTGCAGTAGCTTTCCTCACATACTGAGAGTGCTGATGAAGGTAGACCGAGGTGCTCCAGGCGGTTGTGCTACGCTTGGCTTCATCTGCGTGTCACCCACTACTACGGGATATCGTCGATCCCCCACCTTGTTAGCCAGGCTGCCGTGAAAACAGACCGTTTCCAAGAAAGGCTACTAGGACGCCGAGGTAATGGTCTTGGTCAGTATATTTTGCCTGACCCTAACATGTCTGATCAGTATATTTTGTCTGACCCTAACATGTCTGATCAGTATATTTTGTCTGACCCTAACATGTGTGATCAGTATATTTTGCCTGACCCTGACTAACATGTCTGATCAGTATATTTTGCCTGACCCTGACTAACATGTCTGATCAGTATATTTTGCCTGACACTGACTAACATGTCTGATCAGTATATTTGCCTGACCCTGACTACCATGTGTGATCAGTATATTTTGTCTGACCCTAACATGTCTGATCAGTATATATTGTCTGACCCTAACATGTCTGATCAGTATATTTTGTCTGACCCTTACATGTGTGATCAGTATATTTTGCCTGACCCTGACTAACATGTCTGATCAGTATATTTTGCCTGACCCTGACTAACATGTCTGATCAGTATATTTTGCCTGACCCTGACTACCATGTGTGATCAGTATATTTTGTCTGACCCTAACATGTCTGATCAGTATATTTTGTCTGACCCTAACATGTCTGATCAGTATATTTTGTCTGACCCTAACATGTGTGATCAGTATATTTTGCCTGACACTGACTAACATGTCTGATCAGTATATTTTGCCTGACCCTGACTAACATGTCTGATCAGTATATTTTGCCTGACCCTGACTAACATGTCTGATCAGTATGTTTTGCCTGACCAGACGTGTCTTCCTCCCCAATAACTTGGGTAGATTTTTAACTTTAATTTTGCACAGACAGTGTCGTTAAGACTACTCTTTTCGATTTCCACCTGCCAAGGGATTTTTACCGTGCTCAACACTGAAAACGGGGCGGCAGATCTCACTAACAATAGATCAGGGGAATTTTTACCAGAAGATGCGCGTGAAAAAAATCCTGGTTTCCAGAGTGATTCGAACCCACGTTCTCCAGCATCCGAGGCAGACACCTTACCTCGTGACCACTGAGTTACCCTGTGCTGCAATTCACGGTGTCACCCACAGAGAACCCTCTCCCGAAAAATAATTATTAGTAATGTAATATGTGCGAATGTTTCTTGTAAATGTCCATTAAATCAGAACTTTCCTTTCATTTCAACCTGCGAATGTGTGTGATAGTAAGTTGAAATATCCATTAAATTAGAACTTTCCTGTCATTCAAAGCTGCGAAATTGTGTGAATAGTAAGTTGAAATATCCATTAAATTAGAACTTTCCTGTCATTCAAAGCTGCGAAATTGTGTGAATAGTTAGTTTAAATATCCATTAAATTAGAACTTTCCTTTCATTCAAAGCTGCGAAATTGTGTGAATAGTAAGTTTAAATATCCATTAAATTAGAACTTTCCTTTCATTCAAAGCTGCGAAATTGTGTGAATAGTAAGTTTAAATATCCATTAAATTAGAACTTTCCTTTCATTCAAAGCTGCGAAATTGTGTGAATAGTAAGTTTAAATATCCATTAAATTAGAACTTTCCTTTCATTCAAAGCTGCGAAATTGTGTGAATAGTAAGTTTAAATATCCATTAAATTAGAACTTTCCTTTCATTCAAAGCTGCGAAATTGTGTGAATAGTAAGTTTAAATATCCATTAAATTAGAACTTTCCTTTCATTCAAAGCTGCGAAATTGTGTGAATAGTAAGTTTAAATATCCATTAAATTAGAACTTTCCTTTCATTCAAAGCTGCGAAATTGTGTGAATAGTAAGTTTAAATATCCATTAAATTAGAACTTTCCTTTCATTCAAAGCTGCGAAATTGTGTGAATAGTAAGCAGTTTGTCCTTCAGAGAATGTCACAATTTCCTTTCGTTCGTGGAGGAGCGAAAACCCGAGGATACAACGCAGTGTCTGCCAAACTGCTCCAATCTCCTTCATCTCTCTTCTTACCTCACTCTGTTTTATTCTGCTCTGTCCAACAATCACACTCTTGCACAACTTTTACACGCGCCCTCAGAGTGAGGCCCTTCCATTGCACTTTGGTTGGGCTGGCTTCTGAGAGCGCACAAACCTAGCATAGGTACATACAGACACACACATACATCCAAGCAGTTGACTACGGTCTGGGGTGGAATAGGCGCGCCTCCGACAGAAGAAACTAGTGAGGCAAACACGTGAAATAAAAAAATAAAAAAAATAAACAAACCAAACTGGACAGAGTGAGAATCGAACCTAAAATTAATCAATTTCGCGAATTGACTTTCAATTAATATCGCACGTAATTCTGAATTAATTTGAGCTGAAACATTCAACAGACATTTTATAGGCGGACATTTTGGTGACAAACTCTCTGAGAATGCCACCAGGTGAGGTGCACAGCATTCGCTTCCCCATATTGTCGCACCTGGCCTATTAAGAAAAAACCTTATGTCATGTGTTGTATATATCTACTTAAACGTATAGATCTACCAGGGGAGGAAGACTAACGTCTGGTCAGGCACAACATACTGATCAGACTTGTTAGGGTCAGGCACAACATACTGATCAGACTTGTTAGGGTCAGGCACAACATACTGATCAGACTTGTTAGGGTCAGGCACAACATACTGATCAGACTTGTTAGGGTCAGGCACAACATACTGATCAGACATGTTAGTCAGGGTCAGGCAAAATATACTGATCACACATGTTAGGGTCAGGCACAACATACTGATCAGACTTGTTAGGGTCAGGCACAACATACTGATCAGACTCGTTAGGGTCAGGCACAACATACTGATCAGACTTGTTAGGGTCAGGCACAACATACTGATCAGACATGTTAGTCAGGGTCAGGCAAAATATACTGATCACACATGTTAGGGTCAGGCACAACATACTGATCAGACTTGTTAGGGTCAGGCACAACATACTGATCAGACTTGTTAGGGTCAGGCACAACATACTGATCAGACATGTTAGTCAGGGTCAGGCAAAATATACTGATCACACATGTTAGTCAGGGTCAGGCAAAATATACTGATCGGACATGTTAGTCAGGGTCAGGCAAAATATACTGGCCAAGACCATCATCTCTACTTCCTGGAAACTGGCTGTTTTCACGGCAGCCTGGCTAGCGAGGTGAGGGATCGACGTGATCCCCATAGTAATGAGAGACACGCGGATGAAGCCAATCACAGCACAACCGTCTGGAGGACCCCTGTCCCCCTTCATCAGCACGCTCGGTATGTGAGGAAAGCTACAACAACCCACCACTAAATGACCTTTTAAGTGCACACAAAACAGTAAATCTACCTTCAACGATCAATCTACCTAAATCCGGCTGGGGTTAGCATAGCCCCTTCAAAAGGCTCACGACTGAATAATGAATCTCCCCACGTTTCGTAATATCCCACATAACCACAACAAACATTAAAAACAACTTACCTTGCAAAAAAAGGCATCAATATCCGACGAATATGAACAAATAAAACATAATTTTAATTAGACTAGTTTCGATTTTCAGTTCCCACACCAAAACACAGAACAAGGCGAAGAAGCAGCCTTAGAATAAGTTCTTGATCCGTTTAAAACAGGTTTCAATTCAGTTTAATTACACCTCTTCTTGCTCTGCCAGGTCGGCGTCAACTGGCTGATCCTATAAATATTCTCCGAACGACACCAGCTGACTTCAGCAGTAATCTGGACTTGAGAGTAGAGTCTGTCACTTAGCCTGTGTCCCACGCAAGCTGGCTGTAGAGAGGTTGTTTTGAAATTTCAAAAACACGTTCACCTATTTGAATATCGTTCAATCGGTAAGGGAGGGGGCTGCGGCTCTTACGGCGTGCAGGGTTTACGGATGATTCACAGTCGTGGTAAGATGGCTTGAATTTGGGGGCTGGCTTGTCTTCGGTAGGTATGGGTTATAGGTGGTTAGAAGTGATATTTTGTGGTCGTTGGATGTACAGGGGTAGAGATGCAAGGCAGTGAATGAGATGACAGCAGCCAGTGAATGGTAGCTGGGGTTCAAGATGTGGTACAGTGAACGAGATGACAGCAGCCAGTGAATGGTAGCTGGGGTTCAAGATGTGGTACAGTGAATGAGATGACAGCAGCCAGTGAATGGTAGCTGGGGTTCAAGATGTGGTACAGTGAATGAGATGACAGCAGCCAGTGTATCATATCTGGGGTTCAAGATGTGGTACAGTGAATGAGATGACATCAGCCAGTGAATGGTAGCTGGGGTTCAAGATGTGGTACAGTGAATGAGATGACATCAGCCAGTGAATGGTAGCTGGGGTTCAAGATGTGGTACAGTGAATGAGATGACAGCAGCCAGTGAATGGTAGCTGGGGTTCAAGATGTGGTACAGTGAATGAGATGACAGCAGCCAGTGAATGGTAGCTGGGGTTCAAGATGTGGTACAGTGAACGAGATGACAGCAGCCAGTGAATGGTAGCTGGGGTTCAAGATGTGGTACAGTGAACGAGATGACAGCAGCCAGTGAATGGTAGCTGGGGTTCAAGATGTGGTACAGTGAACGAGATGACAGCAGACAGTGAATGGTAGCTGGGGTTCAAGATGTGGTACAAGTGAACGAGATGACAGCAGCCAGTGAATGGTAGCTGGGGTTCAAGATGTGGTACAGTGAACGAGATGACAGCAGACAGTGAATGGTAGCTGGGGTTCAAGATGTGGTACAGTGAACGAGATGACATCAGCCAGTGAATGGTAGCTGGGGTTCAAGATGTGGTACAGTGAACGAGATGACATCAGCCAGTGAATGGTAGCTGGGGTTCAAGATGTGGTACAGTGAACGTGATGACAGCAGCCAGTGAATGGTAGCTGGCCGCTTCCATCAAGACCATATTCTTCCTCCAAGCAGCGGCCCTGGATACAGGCTGCACCAGAGAGTTTGTCGTATGAGGCGACTAACTGTGTGACATGGCTAGGTGGTTTTGTTTAGAGCAGCATAGATGGCGCCTAACAGGCTGCGGGTCTACTCTGTTCTAGTGGTTGAGTCTATTAAGGTGGACTCGCACATCGGTTAACCACTCTCCGCGGCACTTGTACCAACGCAACAGAGCAATAAGCTGCTCGAGCCTAGCCCGCTAAACAGAAAATCATCAGTCCGACTACATCCAGATCACGCCAGAGCTGGGACCTGCACAGTGGCATGCGTCCCTGTAGAAGTACAGGTCGATTCAGAATATAATGCCGGAGGCGTGTTCAAATGAAACCGGACCTAACTTCAACAAGTGAACACTACGTACGATGCGCATGATGACGTCACCTATGGTGTAAACAGCACATACCAACCGTCAAGCTTGTAAATTTCATTATCCTCCGACTCATATTTTTCTCAGTGGACCGTTTAAAACATGGCGGGTGTGATACGGAATCCGTCCAGAGTTGATCAGCGAGCGATGATTCGGTTTCTAACAGCTGAAGGATGTCGACCAGTTGACATTCATCGCAGAATGCAGGCAGTGTATGGTGACAAAAGTGTGCGAACGTAAGCTCCGGCGACGGTCCACCCGAATTGCTGCATCAATTTTGGCGATGGCATCTTCTGATGCAACAATGCGCCTGACCTGGTCTCGGAAGATCTTTCGTTAATTCACATCCTTCTTTAAACATCGTTGTCCAGTTCTTCGCTGCTATCTTCGACACACTTTTGCCACCATACACTGCCTGCATTCTGCTATGGGTGCCACCTGGTCGACATACTTCAGCTGTTAGAAACCGAATCACCGCTTGCTGGTCAACTCTGGACGAATTCCTAATCACACCCGCCATGTTTTCAAAGGTCTGCTCAAGAAACTATGAGTAGGAAGATAATGAAATTTTACAAACTTGACGATTGATATGTGCTGTTTACACCAGATGTGACGTCATCATCCGCATCGTACGTATGTTCACTTGTTGCAGTTTGTTCCGGTTTTACTTGAATACGCCTTATTTAGCATATACGCCATTACTTCCATTTACTGCCTGATTTCTTTTCTTTTTAAAGGACTTGCCTTTCCATATTCTACTGGCGGAGGCACGGACCTTTCCACCCCAGACCGTAGTTTGTTGGGCAATATCAGGACCTATTAACCAGTGCTTGGATGCGTCTGTTTCAGACCTTTGCCAGTTACGGCGATCTCAGTGGTCAAACCTAGCCAAAGTGCAATGGAAGGGCCTCACCCTAAGAGGCGCGTATTAGAGCTGATTTCTTCCAATTTCTAGCTTTGCCTGCTCTAGCGACCTTGACCACTGTGTATAAAAACACTAGTCGACAATGACCTCTTGAACTCTGAGCCCCGCCCATTTTTGCCTAGAATATGGGCTTGGTTGCGCGTGTCCCTCTAATTATGCTAATTGCTGGAGTGGCTCTAATTAAAGTTGGTCGCTCGTGACAAGTTTGCTCAAATCCTGGCCACGCAATCCAAGCACGCTCAAGCTGTGCTCGAAGGCGCTGCTGTTAAGGAGGGGGGGGGGGGGGGGGGGGGGGTATAATGTTTCTTTCATACTTCCTCTTCCTCCTCCTCTTGTTCTTCTTCTTCCTCTACTTGGCTTTCATCTTCTTCTTCTTCTTCCTCTTCTTCTTCTTCTTCTTCTTCCTCTTCTTCTTCTTCTTCTTCTGCTTCTTCTTCATCTTCTTCTTCTGCTTCTTCCTCGTTTTCTTCTTCTTCTTCTTCTTCTTCTTATTCTTCTTCTTGGCTTTCTTCTTCTTCTCCTTCTTCTTCTCCTTCTTCTTCTTATTCTTCTTCTTTTTCTTTTTCATTCTTCTTCTTCTTCTTCCTCTTCTTCTTCTTATTCTTCTTCTTCTCATTCTTCTTCTTCTTTTCATTCTTATTCTTCTTCTTCTTCTTCTTCTTCTACTTGGCTTTCTTCTTCTTCTTCTTCTTCTTCTTCTTCTTCTTCTTCTTCTTATTCTTCTTCTTCTCATTCGTCTTCTTCTTTTCATTCTTCTTCTTCTTCTTCTTCTTCTTCTTCTTGGCTTTCTTCTTCTTCTTCTTCTTCTTCTTCTTCTTCTTCTGGGAAGACATGCCTGAACTAAAATAAAAAGCCAGATAAAACCTGATGCACCGGGCTGAAATGCAAAGATATCGCAGCCTCGCTGTAAACTGCTACACAACGCTGAAGAAATAATATCAATTTTTCTCATAAATATGCCATACATTCAATTTTTACAGACATATATCAAGCCCTAGTCCACATGATAGTGTCAATCAACTCACAGGGAAGGATCAGAGCACCATGTTTCGACTGAGAACCCAACACATCCCACTAAACAAACATTTGAACAGAATCCAACACATCCCACTAAACAAACACCTGAACAGAACCCAACACATCCCACTTAACAAACATCTGAACAGAACCCAACACATCCCACTAAACAAACACCTGAACAGAACCCAACACATCCCACTAAACAAACACCGGAACAGAACCCAACACATCCCACTAAACAAACACCTGAACAGAACCCAACACATCCCACTAAACAAACACCTGAACAGAACCCAACACATCCCACTTAACAAACACCTGAACAGAACCCAACACATCCCACTAAACAAACACCTGAACAGAACCCAACACATCCCACTAAACAAACACCTGAACAGAACCCAACACATCCCACTAAACAAACACCTGAACAGAACCCAACACATCCCACTTAACAAACACCTGAACAGAACCCAACACATCCCACTAAACAAACACCTGAACAGAACCCAACACATCCCACTTAACAAACACCTGAACAGAATCCATCCACAACCCACTCCAAAGTACCAGCTGTGTACACACCCATATGAAACCGTTGATCATCATATCTTTGAATGCTCAGCGCTCAATGAGTTTAGGAGAATGGAACACTTTGTATGCCACTAGACAACAGCCGATTAACATGTGAAGATATCATTACATGGCATTGGGCCGTAGGGTGAGAGCCCGGGTGCTGCTGGATCCCTAACAACAACAACATAGATAACAGATAAAACATATAAATACACAATTATGTTTTCCTTACCTTGAGATTCTCTTTGCTGTTTGTGAGATGTCGTAAAAATCCTTCTTTTAAAGAATTATCAAGGTTCAACTCCTTTTGGCGTATTTAATTGTAGTCGTTTTGGCTATAGTTTGGCGTGTGGGCAGAACAGGATAGTTGGCATTCAGGACTTAACTCAGAGGCGCTAAAATGAATTTAACTCTGATGAGGGTTAAGCTAAAGGCAAACATCTGGACGGTCGAACACAAAACGTAGTGTTAATGTACTGAAGGGTTCAATGTGATCTTCCCTGTTGATAAAACATGACAATTATTGTCATCGGGGAAGGAGTGTTGACGATTTCATTATATTGAAAGACTGTTTAAAGAAGTGGTTGATAAGCACCTTTCATTACCGCCTTTACTTTCAAAATATTAAGTCAGATAACCGTTTACAGCTAGGTTGACTGGAGCGCACCGACAGTGAAGATATAATCCGTTACCTTCGCTGTGATATGTCAGCCATCACACAACCCTGCTACCAAGACGCCCTGTTGTTGTTATGGATCTAGCAGCATCTGGGCTCTCGTCCTTCGACCCAATGCAATGTAATGGTATCCGTCTAGTCTGGAGGTCGCGGGATCGAATCCCCGGTAGAGGCCAGGATATTTTTTTTTCACGTGGATCCTCTGGTCAAAATTCTCCTGGGTAGTGAGATCGGGATCTCTGGATAGTGAGATCGGACTCTCGTGCTCAGTATCAAGCACGTTAAAAATCCCTTGCAGTTATAAATTGAAAGTGTAAGCTTAACGGCCGCTGCCCGGACAAAATTCAAATAAAAAATCTACCCAAGTTATTTGTACCTTCCCCCAGGTGGTTTGTTAGAGCAGCTATAGATGGAGCCTAGCTAGCTGCGGGTCTACTTAGCTCTAGTGTTTGAGTCTATTAAAACGAACTCGTACATCGGTAAAAACATCCTCCCAGAAACTGGTTGTATACAGACTCTAAAGAGTCTTCTAGAACAGTATAAAGACGTTAAGTTCAGTTAAGTTATGATGTGCTGCAGTTCGCCGGTAAGTCTCACAGGTGACTGCACAGTGCAATTCTGGCACAGAAACCACGTCCACGTATGTCGCATTCAAGGTCAGAGTTAGACCTGTGAGTGTCAGTTGTTTTGTCTTTTCGCAAAATATGTTTTCTGCGCGCCTCGAAGGCCTGGCGGTTCTCAGCAATAGAGCCGCCTCTGATGATGGTTCTACGTCATGCCTGGCGTTCTGTGCCAGCCACTCCAAGGAGCTTATTTCAAGGAAGGGTGTCAGTTATATGTTTAGAGACTCTTTGAAAAGTCAACTCATTGTAAAGACATGACCAAAGTTGTTGACAGGTAAACGTTTAATATTCCTAGAGTATTTTTCTTCGTCTTCTTCCTCTTGTTCTTTCTTCTTCTTCTTCTTCTTCGTCTTTTCCTGTCTTCTTCTTCTTCTTCCTTTTCTTCTTCTTTCTTCTTCTTCTTCTTTTTCTACTTCCTGCTTCTTCTTCTGCTTCTTTCTTTTTCTTCTTCTTTTTCTTCTTCTCGTTCACCACGTTTGTCTATTATACGAGTGACGTTCAATTCAAACCGGGACTTCTTTTTTAATGAATAAAATAAAATTCAAGTAGTTAAGATGTCATTTATTTTTCGATATAATCTCCTGCAATGTTTATGCACTTAGCACCACGTTTACGCAATGCTTGAAAAGCTTCAGTGTATAATGATTTGTCTGTCTGAACCAATCCAGGACTGCCTAGCTTACTTCATCATCAGTGCTGAAATGCTGACCTCCAAAGAATTCTTTTAGGGGTCCATTTCCAGCTTGAAGCGAGATCTCGGCTGTAAGGTGGATGTGGCAATACCTCCTAGCCGAGTTGCTGGAGATGGTGCGCTGAGGCGTGTGAGGTCGAGCGCTATCTTGCAGGAGCTGGACGGGATCATCATGGATGTACGGCCTTCTCTGAAACGTTTCCACCATTCAAATGTTTTACTTTGGCTGAGTGTCTCATCACCGTATTGTGATTGGTGGCCGAGTGTCTCATCACCGTATTGTGATTGGTGGCCGAGTGTCTCATCACCGTATTGTGATTGCAGGCTTCTGTAAATGCCGCAGGTTTCACGCCTTCTTTCACTAAAACCTTCACCACAACACGCTGTTCTATGCAAGCACTAAACGTGTTGTCCGCAATTTTCATATATCTGTCACGTGACTGGCCCATATCAAGTGGAGCACCTAGCAGTAATACGACACAAGTGCGCCTAACTAATGATAGTAGTTACAGCACGCTATAACCCATTCAGGTAGAACTAGTACAAAAAGTCCCGGTTTGACTTGAACGTCCCTCGTATCTACACGTGAAACCAAGTTATCTGGGTATAGGTTCCTGTGGCGGAAAGCTCTTCAAGGCTTCCAAAAGTTTTGTATGGAGGTTAATATCCCTCTTGGACCAGTGCTCAGTACGCAGTTGGGTAAGTATGTAAGTGCCCTCCCTATAGTCAAGGCACGTTTCTTACAAAGCATCTGGTAGACCTCTGACTCTATCGGCAAAGGTGCGGTGGCTTAAACTGAAACTTCTTTATACTGATTTAAAAGACTCTGCAGAGCATGTATGCAACAAAATTCTTCTACTTTTCTACTTCATTAAAAAATAATTGTGGATCCAATCTATTTTTGAATGCATAAAATGACCCTGCCTTGGTTGATACATAAATTATCCGCACGCTCCAGTCAACAGAGCTGTAATTTGTATACTAACGCTGTTCCCGTACGGTAGAATTTGTTACGCTCAGATCGGATCAGAGTAGTCTTATACGGTCACATCTGAAAAAACATGTCTGACGTGGGAAGTAAGACTAACATATGGTCAGGCAAAATATACTGATCAGACATGTTAGGGTCAGGCGAAATATACTGATCAGACATGTTAGTCAGGGTCAGGCAAAATATACTGATCAGACATCTTAGGGTCAGGCAAAATATACTAATCAGACATGTTAGGGTCAGGCAAAATATACTGATCAGACATGCTAGTCAGGGTCAGGCAAAATATACTGGTCAGACGTGTTAGGGTCAGGCAAAATGTACTAATCAGACATGTTAGGGTCAGGCAAAATATACTGATCAGACATGTTAGTCAGGGTCAGGCAAAATATACTGATCAGACATGTTAGTCAGGATCAGGCAAAACATACTGGCCAAGACCATCACCTCGGCTTCCTCGCAGCCCTCCCTGAAAACGGGCTGTTTTCATGGCAGCCTGTGTAACCAGGTGAGGGATCGACGTGATACCCGTATTAGTGAGTGACACACAGATGAAGCCAAGCATAGCACAACCGCCTGGAGAACTCCGGCCCACCTTCATCAGCACGCTCGGGATGTCAGAAAAGATACTGCAACCAGCAACTTAATATCCTTTTCAGGGCACACATACGAGCAAACCTACTCATTATGGGCATTCAACAACAACAACAACAACAACAACTTACTTAGTCCCTCCTCTTCTACCTAGTGTGTAGAACTACACCAGAAAAAAAACACTATTTCATTCGCTTCCTTTTAAACATAGTTCGAACTATTGCCTTCCCAGATCCTAAACCATGCAACAATTAAACTCCAAAGAAAAAAACACAACACTCTATATTAGAATTCACCACATTTAACAAATAAAACACAAACTTCGAAATCCTAACAATGCTAGGTCGCATTCCATCACCATTACAAGCGACCTTTTCCGTGAACTGCGTCTATTTCAAATACGAACTTGGCAGCACTAGACCGGCGCTGTAGTGATATTTTCAACTGTGTAATAATTGGTGTCTATTGTGTGGGTCGCCGGCCTGCGATAAGGACACGGAAAGGTTGGGGGTGGGTGGGAAAACGTGCGGTTTGTCAAAGTGTCCTGAAACGCGCGCGAAGTTAGTCAGCCGATCTTGCGGTGTGTATACTTGCGTGACTGTTATGGAAGAAAAGACAGATGAGGAGGCTAACTGGCTATCACACCTATTAACCGAGCTAGTTTTGGTAATCGTCCATGATTCACAGCCATAAGCTGCCACAGGAAAAACATAGGCTCTCAAGACTTTTACTTTTATCATTTTGTTGGTGCCCTACCATAATTTCTTCAGGCTGTTCAGTCTCTGCATTGCCATAGCTAGTCTTCTTCTGATTTCTTTCGAGCAGTCGCCATTTTTGTTAATTCTAGAGCCCAGATATTCAAAATGTGTGACCTGATCTATTTCCTCACCACCCACTGTAAATTTATGCTGACATTGTGTTTTGTCTGTGGTCATTATCTTTGTTTTGTTTATGTTTATAAACAGGTTTTTATCTTTACTATGTCCATTAACGGCCGAAAGTAGCTGCTCTAGCCCTTCTGCACTTCTTGATAGTATCACTGTGTCGTCTGTGTATCGTTACTCTGGTTATCGTAACCATCACCCCCCCCCCCCCCCCCCCAAACGTAAATGGGTCGAAACTTTCAATGTTCTCGTCTTCTCGAACATTTCTCATTATAATGAGAAATGTGGATATTGTAGTCTTTTTTCCATTTTGCTCTACACGTAGCTTAGGTGGCTGCGTTTGCTAAGAAAATAGATATAGTAGAGGGCAGACAAACACGTCTCAGAAAAGCTTTGTTGAAACCGGATGTATCGGACCGTAAGGCGCAGATATAGTAACATGGCTGTGAACTGCGACTCAGTGTCACAACGTCCTTTAAGGTTTATTTTGCAAATCGATTGCCATTCCTGATAAGAGAACCCGCCACATTTATAATGGTGATACAACCGGTATATTTAGAACTCTTCAAAACAAGATATGGTAGACGCACGAATGCGTGCTACGAGGGAAGTCAGTAGATAGGTCACATATGTGTTTTAAAAACAAAATGTGATACTAACGTGGAATCCATTTAATATTGCACCGCTAAAGCTCTTTATTTCTCAACATAATTTCTTCTTCTATTTCCTCTTCTTTGTTCGTTCTCAAATCTTCTCTAGTAAACTCTTAAAAAGGCTTTGAAGTTGCAGGATGCAGCTCTGAGACCGGAATGGCTTGGCTTGGCTGCGTTTGTTCTCAATCTCCTGCAACCAAACACTGAAAGGGCTTAAGTAGCTGAATATAGTCCAGAGAACGGAATGCGCTGTGTCATAGTTTACAGCTTGACTGCAATATTTGCACTTTTCGGTCCAACACATCCGATTTCAGCAAGCATTTTTTGAGTACCGGGTTAGCATTCCCTGTTCGATCCCTTCACCTTAGCCAGTTTGCTCTGTTGCAGCCTGTTATCCAGGATCACCGCGTGGACGTGTAGAAGGGTCTTGGCAGCTCTGGTTTGCTGGCCCTGACGCTAGCAGTCAGTTTTGGGTCGCTGACCACTGCAGCTCATGCGCTGCTAAGCGTCTTGATCCCGGAGACCGGAATGCATTTGGTCATCGTTTACAGCTTGACTGCGATATCTGCACCTTTCGGTCTAACACATCCGACTTCAGCAGGCATTTTTTAGTACCAGGTTAGCCTTCCCTCCTGCCGAAAACGGATGTGTCGGACCGAAAGGTGCAAATATCGCAGTCAAACTGTCAACTAGCGACACAGCGCAAATCCGTTCTCCGAACTATATCCTGCTACTTGCAAATCCCTGTTCATGGCTTGGAAGCGGGAGATTGAGAATGAACGCAGAAGAAGAAGAAGCCTTCCCTCTTCGATCCCTTCTCCTTAGCCAGTCTGCTCTGCTGCAGCCTGTTATCCAGGATCACCGAGTGGACGTGTAGAAGGATCTTGACAGCTAGGCTTTGCTGGCCTGACGCTCACAGTCAGCTATGGGTCGCTGGGCACTCCAGCTCATGTATTGCTCGGCGTCTTGATCCCCACCTAACGAGGGTAACAGTGAAAGTCATAGGGTGCATGAGACAGCAGACCAAATACTTCTATGCTGCAGGTGTTGGTGAGACAGTAGACCAAATACTTCTATGCTGCAGGTGTTGGTGAGACAGTAGACCAAATACTTCTATGCTGCAGGTGTTGGTGAGACAGCAGACCAAATACTTCTATGCTGCAGGTGTTGGTGAGACAGTAGACCAAATACTTCTATGCTGCAGGTGTTGGTGAGACAGTAGACCAAATACTTCTATGCTGCAGGTGTTGGTGAGACAGTAGACCAAATACTTCTATGCTGCAGGTGTTGGTGAGACAGTAGACCAAATACTTCTATGCTGCAGGTGTTGGTGAGACAGTAGACCAAATACTTCTATGCTGCTCTGATAAAACGATGGGATAAGTGTATGAATGTTGGAGGAACTTATATAGAATGAGTTGTAACGGTCAGCGACCCAAAACTGACTGCTAGCCTTCTGGTCCAGCGACTCAGATCTGACAAGACCCTTCTACACCTCCACGTGTTAATCCGGCTTAACAGCCAGCAACAGGGCAGACTGGCTAAGGAGAAGGGATTGAGGGGGGAAGGCTAACCCGGTATTCAAAAAAATGCTTGCTGAAGTCGGATGTGTTGGAGAAGGTGCAAAACTACCACAAACAGATACTAGTATGACGTACGAAGAGTCAAAACGGCTTATCAAAGCCAGATACATGACCAAATGGGAAACCGAACATACTGGTTACACCAAAAACGATGCTTATTACCAGTTGAACCGAAGAGAGCAGGTCGTTGTCTTCAGACTTCGCACTGGCCACAATAGACTGAGGTACCACCTATTCAACAAATTGAAGATAGGGTGTACCGACGAATGCCCGTGCGGTACTGGGAAAATGACCGCTGAACATCTGCTGCAGAACTGCCCGACATACGAGGGTCAGAGAGAGCAGATGTGGCCATTACCAGTGGAACTGCAAGACAAGCTCTATGGCAGTGTCGACAGCCTCAGGATGACCGCCGCTTTTTTCGAAAAAATAATGGTTACTGTCTGACTGCGTACGAAGAAGAAGAAGAAGAAGAAGGATGTGTTAGACCGAAAGGTGCAAATATCGCTGTCAAGTTGTAAACTACGACACAACACATTCTGGTCTCCGGACTACATCCTGGTACCTACAAAGCCTTTTTGGGATTTGGTAGCCGGAGTTTGAGAACGAACAAACAAGAAGCAGAAGAAGAAGAAGAAGAAGAAGAAGAAGAAGCCTCTTCGTCATTGGAAAAACGTCGTTCACCAAGTTGGGGTTTAGTGCACCAAACAGGTGAACGGACGCTAAGCACAGGACAGACAATTAGAGCTCCCCACGCCGCTTAAAGGCATATGTGAGAAAAAAACAACAAATAAACATGTGGTAATCGCTCAAGGCTAGGTCGGGGCTGAAAGGTGGATGTTTAAGAAGTTGCCACAACAGTTGGTCAATTTTCTTCTGAATTAATCAAGCCATCTGAACAGGACGACCAGGCCAGAACTCATCAGCAATTCGTAAGCTTCTTTGAAAACATTTATTGACCCAGTTATCCGCCACTTTACGCGACAAACGCTTTGTACCATAAATAGAGAGCATTTTCTTATAATTGTCCTTCGCAGAAATTTCATTCAGAAACATATATGTATGTTGACTAAATTGTCCGTAGTTTCAAGACTCAATTGTCCGTAGATACAAGACACAGTTGTCCGTATATACAAGACACAATTGTCCGTAGATACAAGACACAGTTGTCCGTATATACAAGACACAATTGTCCGTAGATGCAAAATATAATTGTCTGTATATACAAGACACAATTGTCCGTAGATAGAAGACGTATTTATCTCAAGATCGAAGACGTAATTGTCTGAAGACGTAATATGTAATTGTCTGAAGTCGTAAGATACAATTGTCTGAAGACGAACGATACAATTGTCTGAAGACGTAAGATATAATTGTCTGAAGACGTAAGATATAATTGTCTGAAGACGTAAGATACAATTGACTGAAGATGTAAGATATAATTGTCTGAAGACGTAAGATATAATTGTCTGAAGACGTAATATGTAATTGCCTGAAGACGTAAGATATAATTGTCTGAAGACGTAAGATACAATTGTCTGAAGACGAACGATACAATTGTCTGAAGACGTAAGATATAATTGTCTGAAGACGTAAGATATAATTGTCTGAAGACGTAAGATACAATTGACTGAAGATGTAAGATATAATTGTCTGAAGACGTAAGATATAATTGTCTGAAGACGTAATATGTAATTGCCTGAAGACGTAAGATATAATTGTCTGAAGACGTAAGATACAATTGTCTGAAGACGAACGATACAATTGTCTGAAGACGTAAGATATAATTGTCTGAAGACGTAAGATATAATTGTCTGAAGACGTAAGATACAATTGACTGAAGATGTAAGATATAATTGTCTGAAGACGTAAGATATAATTGTCTGAAGACGTAATATGTAATTGCCTGAAGACGTAAGATATAATTGTCTGAAGACGTAAGATACAATTGTCTAAAGACGAACGATACAATTGTCTGAAGACGTAAGATATAATTGTCTGAAGACGTAAGATACAATTGTCTGAAGACGTAAGATTTAATTACCCAAAGACGTAAGATATCCTTGTCAATAGATATAAGAAGATTTAAAGCATTCGGCATTAAAAACAAACGAAACTTTTCACCTACTGTATGCTCAAAACTGCGCAGATTCTCTTTAATTGCTTTCTGACCTAAATTACTCCACCCGGTCCGAACTATTTCTCCTAGGTAATCAAAACATGAAATGCTCAATTGGGAAGTATCAGAATAATGTGGTTACATCTAAAATCTCCACACAGGACGAGTTTCGAACAGCCTCAAGGTAATTTATTTACAAATTTCTGGAATTTCATTTGGAATTGACAAAACCATCAGACAGACCTAGACGCTACCTGTCAACGAACCCCAGATGGATCTGGTCTCAACTAGTCGCGACAGTGGGCCGGATTCATTCGGCATGAAGTTTGCTTCTCGATGTTGGTCTCTTTCCCGCTCTGATTAACATCTAGATCGATCCCTGTTATTCTCGGCTTTCCTCTTTTGTATACAAATTCTTCGTCTCTCCAACTTCGGCGTGGCTGTTTTCAAAATAGGTCGCAGGATGGTTTAGAGGGATGACTCGTGTTCTCACGATGTAAAACAAGGGAATATTTGGGAAAAATCATGTTTTGTCGGTAGTTTTTATTAATGCTAAGACGTTTTTGGGGGTGGGGGGGGGGGGGGTGGAGGGGGGGGGGGGGGGAATTGTGACTACATAAGGGTCATTTATTTGTGCTTAATGTACAGGCCATGTAAGTACTGTGTACATCATTACAGGTTTCTGGGTAATGGACAGTTCGTTTGTTGTTGTTGTTGCTGATGATGTTGTTGTTGGTGTTGCTGTTGCTTTTGTTGTTGTTGGTACTGTTGTTGTTGGTGTTGTTGTTGATGCTGTTGTTGTTGATGCTGTTGTTGTTGCTGTTGCTTTTGTTGTTGCTGTTGTTGTTGTTGGTGCTGTTGTTGTTGGTACTGTTGTTGTTGATGCTGTTGTTGTTGCTGTTGCTTTTGTTGTTGTTGTTGCTGTTGCTTTTGTTGTTGTTGTTGGTGGTGGTGTTGTTGCTGTTGCTTTTGTTGCTGTTTCTTTTGTTGTTGTTGTTGGTGGTGTTGTTGTTGCTGTTGTTGTTGATGCTGTTGTTGTTGGTGCTGTTGTTGCTGTTGCTTTTGTTGCTGTTGTTGTTGTAGTTGTTGCTGTTGTTGCTGTTGTTGTTGTAGTTGTTGCTGTTGTTGCTGTTGTTGGTGCTGTTGTTGTTATTGTATTGTTGCTGCTGCTGTTGTTGTTGTTGCTGCTGTTGTTGTTGCTGTTGCTTTTGTTGTTGGTGGTGGTGGTGTTGTTGTTGTTGTTATTGGTGGTGTTGCTGTTGTTGCTGTTGTTGTTGTTGCTGTTGTTGTTGTTGGTGCTGTTGTTCTTGTTGTTGTCGATGTTGTTCTTGTTGTTGTTGATGTTGTTGTTGTTGGTGCTGTTGTTGTTGTTGCTGTTGCTATTGCTGTTATTCTTGTTGTTAATGCCAACGATGGGTCATAGGTTACTCTATTGCGAGCCCTGAACAGGGTGGTAAGTCTCGCGTTGTAGTAGCTTTCCTCATATCCCGATAATACTGATGAAGGCGGGTCGGGGTTCTCCAGGTGGTTGTGTTATGCTTGGATTCATCTGCGTGTCAGTTACTACTGCTGGGAACACGTCCATCCCTTCCTCGTTGGTCAGGATGTCAAGAAGAACAGCCAGTTTCGAGGGAGACCTTCCTGGAAGTCGAGATGGGCGTCTTGGCCAGTATATATTATCCGACCCTGACTCACATCACCGATCAGTTAGTTAGTTACTTAACAGAAAATGTACGGTTTTTATACTGGTTTAGAAGACTCTACAGTGTCTGTGTACAACCAGTTTCATTTCCATGGTCTTGGCTTGGCTTCGTTCGTTCTCAATCTCCCGCTACCAAACCCTGACACGGGCCTAAGTAGCCGAATGTAGTCCAGAGAACGGAATGACTGCGATATTTGCACCTTTCGGTCCAACACATCCGACTTCAGCAAGCATTTTTTTAGTACCGGGTTAGCATTCTCTCTTCGATCCCTTCTCCTTAGCCAGTCTGCCCTGCTGCAGCCTGTTATCCAGGATCACCGCGTGGAGGTGTAGAAGGGTCTTGGCAGCTCTGGTTCGTTGGCCCTGACGCTAGCAATCAGCTATGGGTAGCTGATCACTGCAGCTCATGCGCTGCTCAGCATCTTTATCCCATTTCCTTGGTCTAAGTTAGTTAGTTACTTGCTTAGTTAATTAGTTAGTTAGTTGCTTAGTTAATTAGTTAGTTAGTTGCTTAGTTAATTAGTTAGTTGGTTACTAAGTTAATTAGTTAGTTAGTTGCTTAGTTAATTAGTTAGTTGGTTACTAAGTTAATTAGTTAGTTAGTTGCTTAGTTAATTAGTTAGTTAGTTGCTTAGTTAATTAGTTAGTTGGTTACTAAGTTAATTAGTTAGTTAGTTGCTTAGTTAATTAGTTAGTTGGTTACTAAGTTAATTATTTAGTTAGTTGCTTAGTTAATTAGTTAGTTAGTTGCTTAGTTAATTAGTTAGTTGGTTACTAAGTTAATTAGTTAGTTAGTTGCTTAGTTAATTAGTTAGTTGGTTACTAAGTTAATTATTTAGTTAGTTGCCT
The DNA here is from genome assembly GCA_036924085.1 of Ariolimax columbianus. Lineage (NCBI taxonomy): Eukaryota > Metazoa > Mollusca > Gastropoda > Stylommatophora > Arionidae > Ariolimax > Ariolimax columbianus. The sequence continues at coordinate 8,453,259 of JAVGWX010000024.1, forward strand.
AGTTAATTAGTTAGTTACTTGCTTAGTTAATTAGTTAGTTAGTTGCTTAGTTAATTAGTTAGTTACTTGCTTAGTTAATTAGTTAGTTAGTTGCTTAGTTAATTAGTTAGTTGCTTAGTTAATTAGTTAGTTGCTAAGTTAATTAGTTAGTTGCTTAGTTAATTAGTTTGTTGGTTACTAAGTTAATTAGTTAGTTAGTTGCTTAGGTAATTAGTTAGTTGCTTAGTTAATTACTTATTTTTTTACTAAGTTAATTAGTTAGTTAGTTGCCTATTTAATTAGTTAGTTACTTGCTTAGTTAATTAGTTAGTTGGTTGCTAAGTTAATTAGTTAGTTAGTTGCCTAGTTAATTAGTTAGTTACTTGCTTAGTTAATTAGTTAGTTAGTTGCTTAGTTAATTAGTTAGTTGCTTAGTTAATTAGTTAGTTGCTAAGTTAATTAGTTAGTTAGTTGCTTAGTTAATTAGTTAGTTGGTTGCTAAGTTAATTAGTTAGTTGCTAAATTAATTAGTTAGTTAGTTGCTTAGTTAATTAGTTAGTTGGTTGTTAAGTTAAGATGTCTGTTTGAGAAGCTGCGACCTCAGGTGGTCATTTTTCTCCTGGGTTAATATTCTTCTTCTGCAGCGCATGAGCTGCAGTGGTCAGCGACCCATAGCTGACTGCTAGCGTTAGGGCCAGCGAACCAGAGCTGCCAAGACCCTTCTACACCTCCACGGGGTGATCCTGGATAACAGGCTGCAACAGAGCAGACTGGCTAAGGAGAAGGGATCGAAGTGGGAATGCTAACCCTGTACTTACAAACATGAATGCTGAAGTCGGATGTGTCGGACCGAAAGGTGCAAATATCGCAATCAAGTTGTAAACTACGACACAACGCATTCCGTTCTCTGGACTACATTCTGCTACTTAGGCCGTGTCGGGAGATTGAGAACGAACGAAGCCAAGGCATATTCTTCTTCTTGTTCTTCTTCTTATTCGTCTTCTTCTTCTTCTTCGTTCACAAACTCCCGCTACCAAGCCTTGAAAAGGGCTTTGCAAGTACCAGTATTTTGTCTGAAGAACGGAATGAGTTGTGTCATAGTTTGCAACTTGACTGCGATATTTGCACCTTTTGGTCCAACACATCCGACTTTAGCAAGCATTTTGGGGTACCAGGTTAGTATTCCCTCTTCGATCCCTTCTCTTTAGCCAGTCTGCCCTCTCCAATCCCTTCTCCTTAGCCACCCTGCCCTCTTCGATCCTTTCTCCTTAACCAGCCTGCTCTGTGGCAGCCTTATCACCGCGTGGAGGTGTAGAAGGGATCTTGGCAGTTCTGGATCGCTGGCCCCTGACGCTAGCATTCAGTTTTCAGTTACTGCCTGCTGCAGCTCATGCACTGCTCCCTGGGCTATTCTGACTGTCTTCTGTGCTTTTATTATCATAATTAGTGTTGTTTCCCTGTGCCCACATTAGAACACATAGAAAACTCGAGAATGATAGACGGACACAGTAAATCCAGGAAAAGATCTTTTATCGTCCGCGTAGTAACAGCACAATATAGTCGCTCATTCTTCTTTTCTTTCTCTTCGCTTTTCGTCCTGTTTGAGCCTTTCAGCGTCAGCTTATGAAGAGGTTTCTTGACCGGGCCCTAGTATGTGCTTGTGCCTTTCAGCGTCAGGTTATGAAGAGGTTTCTTGACCGGGCCCTAGTATGTACTTCGTACACTGGGAACTTTACTGCTTCTGTCATTTCTGCTTTCCATCTTTTGCGTGGTTGGCCCTTGGCTTTGTATCCATTGTATCTGTATAATATTGCTTTATGATGGATACTATCTGGTGTTTTGCGTGGCCGGACCATTTGGTTTGCTGTCTCTTGATGAAGTCTAGCCCTCGTGTCGTACCTACTTGTCTCCTAATATCTTCGTTTCTGATTTGATCTCTTCCATGTAGCGTTCCCTGTAAACAGCTGTTTTAGAGGTAGTCTGGCTGACGAGATGTGGATCGACGTGATCCCCGTAGTAGTGAGCGTTACGTAATTGAAGCCAAGCATAGCACAACCGCCGGGAGGATCTCGGTCTGCCTTCATCAGCACCCTCGGGATACGAGGAAAGCTACTACAACCCGACACACAACGTCCTTGTCAATGCATACATAAGAGTAAACATCTTTTTTTTCGGCTTTAAACAACAAAAGCAATCCATTCTTGTTATTCCAAGCTTTCTGCGCAGGCATTTCATCTCTGCTGTTACGACGTTTATTTTTATTTTGTTTGTTAGTGTCCAATTCTGATAGTACAATGCTGGTTGGAATATCATGTTGTTATTCATGTTCTTTTTGAATCCGTTGTCGCGTGTTTACATTGTAATATCGGGGACATTTGCCAAATGACTTAACTTGCAGAGGCCTTGAAGGCTGCAGTAGAAGCAATGCTGAAAGGCGAATGCAATGAAAGCCAGATAGTCCTGTTTACAGATGCCCTGTCCGTGGTTACAGCACTAATAAGTCAGAAACACAGAATTTAATGACTTAAGAGCAGTACTCTGTCAACTATGCCAGCAGTCCACACCCAAAAGAGTCGTGGTACAGTGGGTTCCATCCCACTGTAACATTCAAGGTTACGAGGAGGCAGACGGACTGGAAAAAGACAGTGTAAGATTACCACAACCAGATTCTAGTGTGACATACGAAGAGTCCAAAAGTTTGTTAGGGCCAGATACATGGTCAAATGGGAAACAGAGCATACTTACATAAATGATGCTTATTATCAGTTGAACAGAAGAGAGCAGGTTGTGGGTTTCAGACTCCGTACAGGCCACAGTAGACTGAGGTACCATCTATTCAATAAACTGAAGATAGGTGCTACTGACGAATGCACCTGTGGTACTGGGAAAATGATCCCTGAACATCTGCTGCAAAATTGCCCGACATACAAGGACCAGAGAAAACACATGTGGCCATCACCAGTGCCAACATTAGACAAGCTCTATGGCAGTGTCGACAGCCTCAGGATGACCGCTGTTTTCTTCAAACGTCTGACAGCGTACGAAGAAGAAGAAGAAGAAGAAGAAGAAGAAGAAGAAGACGAAGAAGAAGAAGAAGAAGAAGAAGACGAAGAAGAAGAAGAAGAAGAAGACTTGCTTTATTACATCTGTTTAGGAGTTCGGTGTCGCATTTTCCAATCTGCTGCGATTATGTTACCCAGGTAGGTGCAATTTGTCACTTGTTGTACTTGTTGGTTGTGTTTGGATATTGTTGTTTATATTTCTTTTCTTGCAATCGTCATAACTTCGGTTTTTTCTATATATTAATGTTCATACTATTTTAGCTCGTATAAATAATTTATATACGTATATCAAATTCAGCCTGAAGAAATTATGGTAGAGCACCAACAAAATGATAAAATTAAAAGTCTTGAGAGCCTGTGTTTTTCCTGTGGCAGCTTATGGCTGTGAATCATGGACGATTACCAAAACTTCCAGACAAAGAATCGAATCCTTCGAGTCAAAATGTTACAGAAAGATCCTCAGAATACCCTGGACAGAGAAACAGACAAATGTAGACATTCGGCAAGAGTTGAGCATAGAGGAGAACTGGTTTATCAATTTCATTTTGGTTAGAAAATGCAAATACTTTGGTCACATCAAGAGACACAACGGTCTTGAGAGAACGGTGATGGAAGGTATGGTGCCAGTCAAAAGAGGAAGGGGTAGACCAAGAAGACGATGGCACAAAGGTATCCATGAATGCCTGAGTATGATTGTGGCGGAGGCTGGAGTTTTGGCAAGGGAACTTTTTCTTCTTCTTCTTCTTCTTCTTCTTCATCGTACGCAGTCAGACAGTAACCATTATTTTTTCGAAAAAAGCGGCGGTCATACTGAGGCTGTCGACACTGCCATAGAGCTTGTCTTGCAGTTCCACTGGTGATGGCCACATCTGCTCTCTCTGATCCTCGTTTGTCGGGCAGTTCTGCAGCAGATGTTCAGCGGTCATTTTACCGGTACCGCACGGGCATTCGTCGGTACCACCTATCTTTAATTTGTTGAATAGGTGGTACCTCAGTCTATTGTGGCCAGTGCGAAGTCTGAAGACAACGACCTGCTCTCTTCGGTTCAACTGGTAATAGGCATCGTTTTTGGTGTAACCAGTATGTTCGGTTTCCCATTTGGTCATGTATCTGGCTTTGATAAGCCGTTTTGACTCTTCGTACGTCATACTAGTATCTGTTTGTGGTAGTCTTGCACCTTCTTTTGCCAGTCTGTCTGTCTCCTCGTTGCCTTGGATGTTGCAATGTGATGGGACCCACTGTACCACTACCCTTTTTGGTGCGGACTGCTGGCACAGTTTGCAGAGTGCTACTCTTAAGTCATTAAGCTCAGTGTTTTTCTGGCTTTTTAGCGCTGTGACTACGGCGAGAGCATCTGTAAGCAGGACTATATGGCTTTCATTTTCTTTGTGTGTCACCATTTCTTCCACTGCCGCCCTCAGTGCCTCTGCCTCCGCTCTGAAATTGCTTGTGTACTTACCAGTAGCGAATGACAGTGTTGGCAAGGGAACGAGTTCCTTTCAGACAGACTGTGATGGTAGCGACGTTCGATAAAGAACATGCTACATGATGATGATGATATTAAATATACCAGTCCCAACTACAGTGGTTTGGCCATGTCTGTAGAATGGAAGAAGATCGGATACCAAAGCGGTCATGGGAGATCAAAAGTCAAGGACGCAGACCCCCAGGACGTCTCAAAGTACATTGGGGAGACAACATACGACAGTCCCTAAGTGATCGAGGGATGGATTGGAAAGAGGCCAGGAAAAAGACGGCGGATAGAGCAGTGTGGCGTTCTCTCTGGAAAACCTCTACACCTAACGGTAGAAGAGGAGCGACTTAGTAAGCAAGTATATTAAATATAAAACGTATATTAGCAGGAGGGTGGAGAGCTAGCTTGTATACGATATATTACTGCGTTCGATCTTCTTTATTGATACGTTTCAGTCGATCCAGCCATAAATGGGTACCCGTTTTACTGTAAGGAGTGGTAACTTTTGAATCTAGGTAGAAATTGGGGAATTTGGGCGGGGAGGTGGGGGCAAAACGTGTAACATTGGGAAACCAAGCAAACTACTGGACCGAAAATAAATAATTGTGCCGGTTGAGAGAAGGCAGATTTGAAGACGTGAGGTTGAAAGCCTGTAGCGATGTACACGATTCATGTCCGCTCGACTGATGCCGCTTTCCTTGGTGAATGTGAAAGACATGTCTGTGAATAATGAATGTCTGATGTACCTGATGTCCGATCGATCGAGAGGGTAAGAGTTTCACTGATTGCGCGTATGGTTGCTCAATTGGATGCGCATAGCTTTTAGAGCAGGGTGATGTGAATGAAACTGGTTGTATACAGACTCTTCAGGGTCTTCTAAACCAGTATAAAGACGTTAAGTTAGCGAAGAACACGTCCACTACATTGGTTTGATTTTTTCCCTTTTTAAGGAAAGCATGGGGGTTATTTCTATACATCTGATCCATTAATAGTAACATTACTTGCCCATTACAAGCGAAGATGACGCATAAGTGATCCATTTCTAGTAACAATATTAAACTTAACTAGAGAAGAGCAAGTCATCCTCTTCAGACTGAGAACTGGGCATAACAGACTCAAGGGTCATCTTTACAACAAAATGAGGATTGGTACCGATGATAGGTGCCCATGCGGGGAACAAGTCCTGCAAAGCTGCATGCTCACGCAGGAAGAGTGAACAATACTGGCCTCGCGAGACAGATATGAGACAAAAGCTGGATGGAGATAAAACAGCCTTACAGACAACGGTGTCCTTTGTAATAGAAACTGGGACCTTGATCTGAGGATGTAAGAAAAACTGGGACCTTGATCTGAGGATGTAAGAAAAACTGGGACCTTGATCTGAGGATGTAAGAGAAGCCATGACCTTGATCTGAGGATGTAAGAGAAACCATGACCTTGATCTGAGGATGTAAGAGAAACCATGACCTTGATCTGAGGATGTAAGAGAAACCATGACCTTGATCTGAGGATGTAAGAAAAACTGGGACCTTGATCTGAGGATGTAAGAGAAGCCATGACCTTGATCTGAGGATGTAAGAGAAGCCATGACCTTGATCTGAGGAGGAAGGAGGAAGAAGAAGATGAAATAATAACATTTGCCTATTGCAAGCAAAGATGGCGGACTTCTGATCCCAAATAGTAACAATAGTTGCCCATTCGGCTAACAACACGAAGGTGCTGGGTTTGATCCCCAATCACATCACCGACCGTTACACCCTGGAAGCAAACCTTTAGAAAATGCAGGAGGAAGCAGACATAGAATAGATTGCTGAAGTCGGGAACACTGGACGGACAGGCGCAAAATAAAACCATGGTGCAACATACACCGCTGTGGGGAACAAAGAAAAAAGACAAATACCAAACAAATATAAATAAAACAAAAAGTTCCCATCGCAAGAGAAGATGTCACACGTCTGATCTCCTAACAATGGCTGTCAGTCTCGCCAATATGGCGACAGCATTAGACTTCTGCTGGGAGATGAGATCTCATTGTAAAACATGTCGCGACAAATTCCAGGCGCCAAGCGAAGCCTAACATCCAAAGACTGGTGTCATACTTACTCGCACAATGCCCCCCCCCCCCCGCCCCCCCCACCTCCACCCCATCGCGAAAAAAACACAAGATATATTTTCCCGCGTTATTCCATCTCCTTCTACTTACTTTCTTAATTTAACATAGGGTTTGTTGTTTCCAATGCCCACAATGAGTCGCTTACTCTTTTGTGGGCCCTGAAAAGTGGTGGGTTGCAGTTGCTTTCTTCATATCCAGAGCGTGCTGATGAAGGTGGACCGGGGTCATCCAGGATTTTATGCTATGCTTGGCGTTATTTGCGCGTCACTCACTACTACGGGGATCATGTCGATCCCTCACCTCGTTAGCCAGGCTGCTATGAAAACATCATATTTCCAAGGAGGGCTACTAAAATGCCGAGGTGAGGGCCTTGGTCAGCATGTTGTGCCTGACCAGATGATTGTCTTTCTTCCCTTAACTTAACTTCTTCATACTGGTTTAGAAGACTCTGCAGAGTCTTCACTTGAACTAAAAATAGCTTAAATGCATTAAGCCTCCACTATTTCCTGTGGCAATGCATTCCAAGCATTCACCCCTCTCTCACAAAAAAATATGTTCTGGTATTTATATCTGGACCCTTCTTTAATTAATGTGTGCCCTCTTGTTCTTGTAGGTGGTTGTATTTTGAAAAACGTGTAGTCTAATATATCTTTTCCTTTGATTATCTTATAAACTTGTATTAAGTCACCGGGAATTGTTCTCTTTTCTAGACACCGTAAGCCAGTTTTTCTGAGTCTTTCCTCATAACTGTAATTCTGGAATCCCACTATCATCTTTGTCGCTCTTTTTTGTATCATTTCCAGCATGTTTATATCCCCTCTATGATAAGGACTCCACACCTGTACACAGTACTCCAATCTAGGTCTAACTAATGCGTTATATAGTTTTATCACTTCCTTGCTCCTATGTTTAATATTTCTTTTTATCATACCTAACATTGCATTTTCCTTTTTCACTGCTACCTGGACTTGCTCACTCACCTGAGAAAATGTATTTGACCCAGTTGTTCACCTCCTTACACAACAATTACACTGTTAACCAGAAGCATTTCCTTATTAATAGACTTTACAGATAGTCCTTTTGCCCCCCACCCCAACCACCCATGCCCTTCCACCATCCCCTCCCCCCTTCCACCATCCCCTCCCTAACCCCAAAAACCTACACAAAACAGAAAGGTATTCTTTGATTGCACACTTTTTGAGCATGGACGCCATTTGAATATATACTGCGCACGTTCATGCGAAACATTGCGTGTTACTAACTACAGTAATCGGGGAACTGAGACGCTAGTCCAGTCAGGCAGAGCATACTGGTCCGAGCGTCGCGTCAGGGTCAGGCACAATACACTTACCAAGAACACAATCTCTGTTAAATGTAGCTTTCCCTGTAAACAGGCTGTATTGAAGGCATTCTGGCGGACGAGATCTGGATCGATGTGATCCCCGTAGTAGTGAGCGTCACGCAGATAAAGCCAAGCATAGCACAACTGCCTGCAGGACTGTGGCCCACCTTCATCAGCATGCTCGGGATGTAAGGAAAGCTACTACAACCCGCCACTTAACGTCATTTTCAGAGAGTACGAAAGAGTAAACTTACTCATTGTGTGCATTCAGCAGCAACAGCAACAGCAGCAGCAGCAACAGCAACAGCAACAGTGCCAGCAGCAGCAACAGCAGCAGCAGCAGCAGCAACAACAACAACAACAACAACAGCAACAACAAAAGCAACAGCAACAGCAGCAGCAGCAGCAACAGCAACAATAACAACAACAACAACAGCAGCAG
>JAVGWX010000024.1:8461770-8469270 GCA_036924085.1 Ariolimax columbianus
CGATACAAACTTACCTTATATCCACTATCTCCCGAACTATTCTTGCTAAGATGTCCACTCAAAGAGGAGAATCCAAATTCAGAGTCTCCACCATTTTTGCTTTCCATGTTCCCACTGTTATCTCCCCTGAACACGTTGCCATGACATTCGACCTTGAACTTGTCCATCTTGGAAGGTTCTGCAATCGTTGAGACAACTCGAGAATTCTGACCATGTACGGGGACAACTTGGCTGCAGGTTCTGCTGCGTTTTCGACGATTATCCAGCCGTTTCATTATGACAATTATCAGAATAATAGTAACGCTGAGAAGAATGGTGACGCAAACTAGGGTGGTTGTTATAACGATGTACTGATCAGTCAAGGTGCCAGCTCTTCCCAGCGTGCCGTTACCTCCCACCACTTGAACAAAAAATGTTCGAATGTCAGAAAGAGGCGGACTTCCGGAGTCCATGACTACCACAGATAGTTTGTACGTCCCTGCGTCCCTACCTGTATGGGGTATGTGATAAGATACATAAAACATCTACCTTTTGAGGGTATGTCAACAGATTATACGTATAGGTCTACATGTACTTGCGTCTTAATTCACCCCAAATAGAGTTCTTTTGGTTTCCATCGTCCGTATGTGACACATGATTACTGCAACAGGGCATTCCATTTCGGAATAAGGGAAGGATAGTTCGATATAATTTTATTTTAGAAAAATAAGTAAAAACTTAGATAAAGATATGAAGTATAGAAATAATGGTAGCCCTAATACTGACCCTAAACCTTAACCCTAAACTCAAACCCTAACCCTAATCTCAGCCCAAATTATAACCCTAACCGTAACCTCAACCCAAACCCTAACCCTAACCCTAACGCTAACCCTAACCCTAACCTTAACCCTACACCTTAACCCTAACCCAAACCCTCACCCTCACCCTAACCCAAACCCTAACGCTAACCCTAACCCTAACCCTAACCTTAACCCTAACCCAAACCCTCACCCTAACCCAAACCCTAACGCTAACCCTACACCTTAACCCTAACCCAAACCCAAACCCTAACCCTAACCGAAACCAAAACCAAAACCCTAACCCCAAATCCTAATCCTAACCCAAACCCTAACCCTAACCCAAACCCTAACCCTAACCCTAACCCAAACCCTAACCAAAGACATCCATTGCTAAGGCGGCATGAATAAGCAGAAGCGGAAGTAGAAGTTCTCACAGAATGCTTAACGGTTAAAATGTGGATTGTGATGTCACTACCTCTAATCTCGTTCTAAATATATATATATATATATATATATATATATATATATATATATATATTTGTTTGGGGTGAAGTAAGACGCAACTACATATTATTTGAAATTCGTCAAAATATCTTGATACTCATTCATATATCTTGGAAGTAATAGAGACACGGTCGGAGGTACTGATAGAGGTAACACATTTTTGTTGCTTCTTTCTTTGTTGGCTACATTGTTTTACCTTCATGAAGCTGTATTTGCATAGTTCCTTTAAGAACCCTTATGACATTACTGGCTTCATGATAGTTGGACACCCCCCTCCTTGTCCCGGATGCCATCCCATCGACATGGTACATTTGCCTAAAATCTGGGCATGATTGCTCAACATATTGACAAAAACAGCATAGAGAAATCTGAACTGTAATCCAATGACTGAATTCGATGTGTGGTGCGTATGCATTTGATGAGAGAAGTAGACGTGTTGAGAGATTGACTTGGTTATGGGCGGGGTTATGGGTGGGATGTACTGATGATGGGAGAACGATGAACAAGTTGATAAGGGATGGCAGATGGGGAGATGGGGAGATTGAATGGGTAGGTTGAGGGAGGGAGAAGATGGTAGGGGAGTGATGACGTTTAAGGGGGAAGAGATGAGCAGATAGAGGGTGAAGAGATGGGTGGATTGAGAGGGAAGTAATGGAAGGACTGAGGGGGGAGATCTGATTAGGGGGTTGGGGAGATGGGTGGCCTGAGGGGGAAGTGATGGGCGGATTAGGGGTGAGGGGAGATGGGTGGCCTGGGGGGGGGGAGTGATGGGCGGATTAGGGGTGGGGGGGGGAGATGGCGGCTTGAGGGGGAAGTGATGGGCGGATTAGGGACGGGGGGAGATGGCGGCTTGAGGGGGAAGTGATGGGCGGATTAGGGATGTGGGGGGGGGGGAGATGGCGGCTTGAGGGGGAAGTGATGGGCGGATTAGGGATGGGGGGGGGAGATGGCGGCTTGAGGGGGAAGTGATGGGCGGATTAGGGATGGGGGGGGAGATGGCGGCTTGAGGGGGAAGTGATGGGCGGATTAGGGATGGGGGGGGGGAGATGGCGGCTTGAGGGGGAAGTGATGGGCGGATTAGGGATGGGGGGGGGGGAGATGGCGGCTTGAGGGGGGAAGTGATGGGCGGATTAGGGATGGGGGGGGGGAGATGGCGGCTTGAGGGGGAAGTGATGGGCAACTTGAAAGGGGATACGAAGGGCAGATTGGAGGGCGGAGAGTGAGTGTAATGTTAGGGGAGAGAGGAATGCAGGAAGAGTATTCTACAAATTAACATCATCATCATGTAGCATGTCCTTTGTAGAACGTCGCTCCCAGCACAGGCTGTCTGAAAGTATCATGTAGCATGTCCTTTGTAGAACGTCGCTCCCAGCACAGGCTGTCTGAAAGCATCATGTAGCATGTCCTTTGTAGAACGTCGCTCCCAGCACAGGCTGTCTGAAAGCATCATGTAGCATGTCCTTTGTAGAACGTCGCTCCCAGCACAGGCTGTCTGAAAGCATCATGTAGCATGTCCTTTGTAGAACGTCGCTCCCAGCACAGGCTGTCTGAAAGCATCATGTAGCATGTCCTTTGTAGAACGTCGCTCCCAGCACAGGCTGTCTGAAAGCATCATGTAGCATGTCCTTTGTAGAACGTCGCTCCCAGCACAGGCTGTCTGAAAGCATCATGTAGCATGTCCTTTGTAGAACGTCGCTCCCAGCACAGGCTGTCTGAAAGCATCATGTAGCATGTCCTTTGTAGAACGTCGCTCCCAGCACAGGCTGTCTGAAAGCATCATGTAGCATGTCCTTTGTAGAACGTCGCTCCCAGCACAGGCTGTCTGAAAGCATCATGTAGCATGCCCTTTGTAGAACGTCGCTCCAAGCACAGGCTGTCTGAAAGCATCATGTAGCATGTCCTTTGTAGAACGTCGCTCCCAGCACAGTCTGTCTGGGCAAAAAACGTGTTCTCTTTCCAAAATTCCAGCCTTCCCCACAGCCATACCCAGCCATTTATGGATATCTTGGTGCCATCGTCTTCTTGGTCTACCCCTTCCTCTTTTGCCTGGCACCATACCTTCCATCACTGTTCTCTCAAGACCGTTGTGTCTCTTGATGTGACCAGAGTATTTCAATTTTTTAGGCAAAATGGAATTGATAAACCAGTTCTCCTCTATGCTCAACTCTTGCCGAATGTCTGCATTTGTTCTTTTTTCCGTCCATGATATTCTGAGGATCTTAAATTAACAACGTTCATAATTATCTGAAACAAGTCCGAGCACCCCTGCTCGGATTTAGATAGAATTCGGGAGTTGTCTGTGAGCTGGCAAATGGATTTTAATATAAATAAATGTACAGTCATCTACGTGGGTAGTTCCAATTTGGAACATAATTACAGAATAGGCGAGAACAATATTAGAATGATAGATAAGGAAAGGGAACTAGGAGTTATAAAATGGCATACAGGTAAAGTGAGTGAGCAAGTTCAAGTAGCAGTGAATAAGGCAAATGCAATCTTAGGTGTGATAAAAAGAAATATTAAACATAGGATTAAGAAAGTGATAGTCAAACTGTATAAAGCATTAGTTAGACCTAGATTGGAGTACTGTGTACAGGTGTGGAGTCCTTACCATAGAGTGGAAAGGATACAAAAAAGAGCTTCAAAACTGATAGTGTGATTCCAGAATTACAGTTATGAGGAAAGACTCAGAAACACCGGCCTACAGTGTCTAGAAAAGAGAAGAATTCGAGATGTCTTAATACAGGTTTATAAGATAATCACAGGAAAGGGTAAATTAGACTATAACAAGTTGTTTTTTTCAAAATACAACCACCAACAAGAACAAAAGGGCACAGATACAAATTAACTAAAGAAAGGTCCAGATTGGATATTAAGAAATATTGTTTTAGTCAGAGAGTGGTGAATGCTTGGAATGCATTACCCCTGGAGGTGGTGGAGACAGAGACAGTTAATGCATTTAAGAATAGATTGGATGTGCATAGCTTTTAAAGCAGGTTAGTGCAAATGTAACATATTGTCTACAGGCTCTGCAGTCTTCTAAACCAGTATAAAGACGTTAAGTTAAGTTCAGTTATTATATGCAATCAATAGAGTAACAACAGCCAATAACAGAGAACTTACCATACAACACTCTTGTCCTCTTCACCGCACCCTCGCTGTCAATCTCGAATTTCCCGCTGTCATTTCTTGCGGTCACCGTGTAGACGAGAAAGCCATTTCTCCCACTGTCTCTGTCTATCGCTTCTAGAACAAAAACAGTCACTGGTGCATCTGATCCCATGAATGCTGGAAACGACATCTCAGAAACATTTGGATGTAGAATGTTAGGGGGGTTGTCATTCTCGTCTTTAACCCCAATAACCACAGTAGCGGTGTCGCTAAGGGGTGGGTCGCCCTTATCAGTCACTCGAACCTGGAACTCGTATGATGATATTGTCTCGTAATCGATTTCACCATCCAAGAATAAGCTCCCGTTTGATCGGACTACAAATGGAAACTTCTCGGCATCGATTACCTCATAATCAACCAAGGTTTTGTCTCTGGGTTTAGAATTATCAGAAAATGTATTTTTTTGTTCTCTTTTTCCTTTTCCTGATCCAGAAATCAGAAAGATATCAAACTGTCCATTATCGCCCTGTTCGAAATCAAACGCTTTGATTTCTCCCACTAAATCCCCGGAACGGGCGTGTTCAGATACTGCAATAGTGAACCGGCTTTGCGTGAAATAAGGGACCTGATCGTTTTCGTCCAGAATGGCGACACTGACGGCGGCTTTAGCAAATCGTGGTGGACTTCCCTGGTCCTCCGCCACAACCGTGAAGTTAATTTCTCGCTTCGCTTCGTAATCGAACGAAGCCATGGCCTTGATCACACCAGTTTCAGAGTTGATGAAGAACTCTCCATTTGTCGTGTCCTGCAGGCTGTACATAACACGACCATTCCCTGTGACTTGGTCGTCAGCATCGACGGCAATGATTCTCAGAATCTCTGTATCAATCTCATTGTTTTCTCGGAAAGCGACGTTATAGAATCGATTGGCAAACACCGGTGGGTTATCATTTTCATCAGTGATTTGAACTTGAAGGGGTTCTGAAACACTGAGAGGAGGCACCCCGGAGTCTGAACATACCACTGTCACATTATGAACTCGAATTAACTCTCTATCCAACGGCCTAGCCACAATTATATTGTATTCTTTTAAATCATAATTCTGAAGTTCGAAGAAGCTTTCAGCGTTTAGCTTGCACTGGACAATCCCATTGGGCCCTCGGTCTGTGTCTCGGACTAAGATGTGAGCAACAGCAACCCCGACATTTGCGTATTCAGAGATAGACGAATAATTATGGGCTGATAAATAACTTATCATTAGTTTCGGTCTGCTGTTGATAGTGTCTTCTACCTGTATTGTTGCTGTAGTTTTTGTTGTAAACGGCTGATCAGCCATATCGCTGGCTTCTACATCAAGTTTGTATAGATCAGTATGCGCGTTTTGAAAGTCGCCTACAAGTCTCAAATCGCCAAGAATTTCATCAACGGCGAACATCGACAAAACATTAGCTGGTTGCTGTGGGCTCAGCCGGTATCTAACTTGGCCATTTTTCCCAGAATCTGCATCCGTGGCTGTGATTGTAAATAGCAAAGATCCCTTGCTAACTGTTTCATCCACAACTTTAACATAATTTTCTTGCGTAAATTTAGGAGCATTGTCATTTACATCTTCTATGGAAATATTCACGTTTAAAACGCCTTCTTTTGGTGGGCTCCCTCCGTCTCGAGCGATAATCCTAAACGAGTAAAAATCTCTTGATTCATGATCCAGTTCTTTGCTCGCTCGTAACAAAAGGTTTGCGTTTGATTTTGAGTACAAGAGCTCAAAGGGTGTGTCCTTGGGGAATAACTCGTAGCCTTGAAGAGAGTTGTTAGCCCCTGTATCCTTATCGATGGCTGATGGGAGAGGAAAGGATGTAGGAATCTGGAGAGATTCTGAGATTGTGAAAGCAGTAAAATTGTCATGGAAATGCGGGGAGTGGTCATTAATGTCAATGACCTCAATACTGACCAGAACTTTCCTGAAAAACTGTGTATGAGTGGACTGGATAGCAATTTGAAGGTCAATAACACAGATTACGTCAAACTGGCAAACAACTTCTCGATCTAAAACCTCCGTCAACGATAATTTCAGTTCTCCAGTTTTATTATTCAAGATAAAATATTTCGTCAGATTCGAGTCTATACTCAAGAAGCTATACTTCATATAGGGAAGGCTGGCTTGCGACACAAGTCTGATTAGAGAAATAGATTCGGGAATTGTTCCAATCAGAGTTCCTGGTTTGCTCTGTTCCAAAACGGAGTACGACACATTTGTTGTCGTTACCAAGGAGATGAAATGAAGTATAGCAACAGCCAATGAAACTCTCCAATACATCGTGGATAGTTATCCAATTGACCAATGAAAGTAGTCGTATTTTGTAGGCGATATCAGCAACACAGATGATATTTCTGTGAATCTTCTTAGTCCTTTAGTTTATCTTTGGAACTTAGGGATGTAATGAATACACCCCACCGGCTATTATTTTGAACCGTCTTCTTGAACTCCACCCATGAAATTCCAGGTGTAGTGACTTGCTATTCCGCTGTTCTTGGACACGTGTTCCTGGACCTTTGCGCTAGTTTCTTTCCTGGTGGGTGTTCAAGTCTGCTGCATGTTGTAAATTTAATATTGTATGTGTGTTATATTGGAAAAGCAAAACTACCAGGCTTGATCGCCGTTAACCCCACGCACAAGTTGATGCAGCTGTAAATGGATACATATCAGATTGCTACGGAAGGAAAAGCAGTGAAGAGGGAAACTGGCCAAACCACCTCGCAAACAGCTCAGTATAATGATGTCCCACACTTCACCCCATACAGCACAGTCGGCTTTAGGACGACCGTTATCTAACTTAGTCAATCGCTTTCACTGTGTCCATTTACGAACTAGTATGTAAGCCAATCCACGACATGTATTACATAACTTTTAAGTAGTTATTGAATATTAACCAAGAAATAATACACACAATTTATATATATATATATACTATAATAATAGATACACTATCCTTCTACACAGCTGTAAACGAGGTCGTGGAAGCTACTGCTAGCTATGGATCAATTTTCTTGTCTGTCGTTGCGAATCAGAATAGCAGTGGGAGGTCGGATTCTCCTGTAGAGATAC
>JAVGWX010000024.1:8474270-8626770 GCA_036924085.1 Ariolimax columbianus
CTGGTGATGGCCACATCTGCTCTCTCTGATCCTCGTATGTCGGGCAGTTTTGCAGCAAATGCTCAGCGGTCTTTTTCCCGGTACCACACGAGCATTCGTCGGTGCCACCTATCTTCAATTTGTTGAATAAGTGGTACCTCAGTCTATTGTGGCCAGTGCGAAGTGTGAAGACCACGACCTGCTCTCTTCTGTTCAATTGGTAATAGGCATCGTTTTTGGTGTAGCCAGTATGTTCTGTTTCCCATTTGGTCATGTATCTAGCTCTAATAAGCCGCTTTGACTCTTCGTATGTCACACTAGTATCTGGTTGTGGTAGTCTTGCACCTTCTTTTGCCAGTCTGTCTGCCTCCTCGTTGCCTTGGATGTTACAGTGGGATGGAACCCACTGCACCACTAACCTTTTTGGTGCGGCTTGCTGGCATAGTTGACAGAGTACTGCTCTTTAATCATTAAGTTCGGTATTTTTCTGGCTTTTTAGTGCTGTGACTACGGCCAGGGTTTCTGTAAACAGGATTATATGGCTTTCATTTCTTTTGCATGTCCCCATTTCTTCTACTGCAGCCCTCAGTGCCTCTGCCTCCGCTCTGAAATTGCTTGAGTATTTTCCAGTAGCGAATGAAAGTGTTATTTGGTGTTATCTGCCATTTGGTAGGCTCAGGAATGCTCCTGCCCCTCCGTACTGTGTTGTATTTGTTACGGAACCGTCGTTGTATGCATGGGTCCAGTCCATGCTTGGGTAGTTTTCCGTTATGTAACTCAGGGTGGTATCTCTTCTTTCTTTTTCGGACTGGCAGTTTTTTGTTTCCAATACCTGGTATATTTTCTACCACCTCTGGAAATATATGCTGCCTCCAGGTAGGTTTTCGTACAGTAGGGATGGGCGTTGGTGTTGTTAGTGCGTTCATGGGGTTTTCGTGCATCTTTGCTTTGGCTATTTCTGCAAAGTTTCTCCGCTTTAGTTTCCCATTTCCGAAATTGTTTAGTCTCTGGTGCATTGGATGGTCAGTCAGTCTTCTGAGTTTCTCTGATTGCAGCTGGGCT
The DNA here is from genome assembly GCA_036924085.1 of Ariolimax columbianus. Taxonomy (NCBI): domain Eukaryota; kingdom Metazoa; phylum Mollusca; class Gastropoda; order Stylommatophora; family Arionidae; genus Ariolimax; species Ariolimax columbianus. The sequence continues at coordinate 8,475,312 of JAVGWX010000024.1, forward strand.
CTGCAGTCTCTTCTATCGGTCATGGATTGCAGTTTTGTAATCTTTTCAAGTTCTACAATTGGCGTTGACTTCATGCCTCCTGTTATAACTCTCATGGCTTGGTTTTGGAGTTTGCTAACTTTATCGAAGTTCGCCTTTGCTGCTGTTGTCCATGCCGCAATGTCATACTCGAGAACTGGTCTCACTCTTCCAGTGTACAGTTTCTTTAGTATGCTTTCATCTGCTCCCCAGCTTGTGCCAGCAAGTTTCGTCATGATTGCCATTCTTTCTCTGGCTCTCATTCGGTTTCTCTCGATCTGACTTTTCCATGTCATGCGCCGATCCAAGTAGTTTGGGTTGTCGTTTGGCTGCAGGTATTTGCCGTTTAGACTTAATTTGGTGTTTTGGGGTTTGATTGATAGCGAGAATATTGTACATGTGGTTTTCTCCTCATTTATTTTGACCAGCCACGAGTTCGCCCACTCTTCCAGCGATGTTAGGGCCTGCTGCATCCGATTTCTTGCTATGGTGAGATTCTTTTCAGAGATCTACATAGCCAGATCGTTTGCAAACATTGAGCTATGAACTCTTCTTGGTATATTCTCTGTAATGTCATTTATATACACCAGGAAGAGTGTGGGTGACAGTACTCCCCCTTGGGGTACTCCCTGCTCAAGTGTCACCTTTTTGCTCATCTGCCCTTGTACTTGGACTCTGGGCGTTCTGTTTTTGAGGTAGTGGTTGATCCACTTGTACATTTTCCTACAAACTTCACTTCTTCTTAGCTTGACTCTAAGTCCATCTTTCCAGACTTTGTCAAATGCCTTTTCCAGGTCCACCCAAACCGCTACTATGTGTTTCTGTTCCTGGTAGGCATCTTCTATTTCCTGGGCTATGAGGATGACCTGATCCTCAGTGGATCTGTGCTGTCTAAAGTCTGCTTGCTGTGGAATTAGTATGCGTTTTTCTTCCAGATGCCACATCAGTCTGGTGTTTATCATACGTTCCATCAATTTGCCGACACAGCTCAGTAGGCTGATAGGCCTGTATCCATTTGGATCTGTTTTGTCTTTTCCTTTCTTTGGTACACTGAGACAATCAATAACTAATTGAGTAGATCAATAACTGGAACAATCGATAACTAATTGAGACGATCAATAACTGGGACAATCGATAACTAATTTAGTAGATCAATAACTGGAACAATCGATAACTAATTGAGACGATCAATAACTGGGACAATCGATAACTAATTGAGAATCCATAACTGAGACAATAAATAACTAATTGAGACGATCAATAACTGAGAGAATCAATCACTAATTGAGACAATCAATAACTGAGACAATCAATATCTAATTGAGACGATCAATAACTGAGACAATCAATAACTAACTGAGACAATCAATAGCTGGGACAATCAATAACTAATTGAGACGATCAATAACTGAGAAAGTATTAGATGATCACTGCTAACAAACACACACTTCCTTAAACGAGCCTTTATAAGTTCAGTCAAATCTCTTAACACTTCATCCCCGAAGGTACTCCTTACTATCAAAACTCCTTACCTCTTATTTCAACGAACAACAAACACATCTGATGTTGAAGCTACTAAAACTCTATGTCCACTCCATCGAGAAAAGTTAGAACAAGTGCTTCAGAATTCAACAAAAACATCGCAAGGAAGTTTATTCTACGCGTCGCCCAAGACCCGCCCCCTTCTCAAACAAGTAGCCAATAAGAGTGTACGAGGTTTACAGACGGGACCTGTAAGTCTGTCGGGTTATCAGCAGCGCGTGTGACAGATAGTCTGGTTCTGTTCGCGGTTGAGCAGAGATTGATAATGGCGCATAGCGCGAGCTCCATCCTCGTTGGCTGCCTGTTTAACCCGCCATGTTTGACGGGGTGTAGATGAACCCTTTTGTCATCTCCCCCTCGAAGATCGGCGTTGATGGATCGACAATGTCTTACAATCCCGCTACCGTGTTGGTATTCTAGTTGGAATCTGTTCTGTTCTGTTAAAAATCGACGTCATTGAAGTCCAGGCAGACCCATAGATGCTCAGTTCCTCTCAGCAAATAGCGAATAGTGGAGATATAGACGTCGCCGGTATCTCGCTGGCTGCACACACTGCTACTCCAGGCGCCCCTCTCTGCTGGACCTGATCATGATTTCAAAATCCTACACTCTGTGCATCGATAGTTCATCGACTGCAGCGTCTCCATCCAAAAGGCGGTCGTTGGTACAACTTCAGAATGTCATCTCTATGCACTGCAATGTTCGCACTTCGTGTGCCACGGAGGCCAGGATGTCCGGTCCTTTCATTCCCGCACCCCCAGCATGGCCGGGGGAGTAGACCCAGATGGCGGATGTTCGAGACCTGTATGTCAACAATCATCCATGACTTGTACAACACCTTCCGAAGCAAGGATTAAGGGTCAAGAGGCGATTACGGGCCTCATTAAAGAGGTCCCAGATCGAATCTCGACAGAGCTCTTACAGGTGGCTGGGGGCGCAATAATTGGTGCCCTGACATACATATGTGATAAATTATGTGAACAGACAATGCGGATATGTGAAAAGACAATGAGAATATGTGAACAGACAATAATGCTATGTGAATCAAGCAAGGGGGATATGTGAACAGACAATTAGGATATGTGAACAGACAATGAGGATATGTGAACAGACAATGCGGATATGTGAACAGACAATGCGGACATGTGAACAGACAATGCGGATATGTGAACAGACAATGAGGATATGTGAACAGACAATGCGGATATGTGAACAGACAATGCGGATATGTGAACAGACAATGCGGATATGTGAACAGACAATCGGGATATGTGAACAGACAATGCGGATATGTGAACAGACAATGCGGATATGTGAACAGACAATGCGGATATGTGAACAGACAATGCGGATATGTGAACAGACAATGCGGATATGTGAACAGACAATGTGGATATGTGAACAGACAATCGGGATATGTGAACATACAATGAGGATATGTGAACAGACAATAAGGATATGTGAATCAAGCAAGGGGGATATGTTAACAGACAATGAGGATATGTGAACAGACAATAAGGATATGTGAACAGACAATAAGGATATGTGAACAGACAATGAGGATATGTGAACAGACAATGAGGATATGTGAACAGACAATGAGGATATGTTAACATCAGGTGCCACTGGGTCGCGACACGAAAACAGTTAGGAACATGTGCTATAGACTGTCCATGTTTTGCTTTCGTGCAGAAGAGTGGTTAGCACAACATCACGATGCATGCTGATCTTGCTGGCGTGAAATAATCTTTGTCTTAGTCTTTCAAAAACAGCACTCGCCTTGGAAGTCCTGTTTTGGGTCGCAGGGTGATACAAGAACAGCCAGACTGAAAAGGAAAGAAGAGATATAACTCTGAAGTATATAGAGAAAAACTACCCAAGCACAGACTGGACCCATGCATACACCGACGGTTCTGCAACAAACGCAACGCAGAATGGAGGGGGATGGGTATTCCTGAGCCTAACAAACGGTAGAAATATAACACTGTCAGTGGCAACTGGAAAATTCTCAAACAATTTCAGAGCGGAGGCAGAGGCATTGAAGGCTGCAATAGAAGCGATGCTGACCGGCGAAAGCAATGAAAGCCATAAAGTCTTGTTGACAGATGCACTGTACCTGGTTACAGCACTTTTTTTATTTTGTTTCGTTCGCCTTATTTCTCTAATCCTCAAGACGGTGTGCGTTGCAGTATGGTTTTTATTTTGCATCTGTCGGCCCAGTGCATCCGACTTCGGCATGCATTTTATGCAAGGGTCTGCTTCCTCCTGCACTTTCTAAGGGTTTGCTTCCACGGGGTAACGGCCGGTGCTGTGATGGGGATCGAACCCAGCACCTTCAGTTTGTGAGCCGTGCCACCCACTAGCTCACGCCTTCAGAAATCAAAAAGAGAATAGGTATGGCCAAGATGGTATTCAGCAACATGCGACACATACTGACATCCAAACAGATAAATCAGAATTGGAAAATGAGAATTGTCAGGTGTTATGTATACTCGTCACTACTTTATGGCGCAGAAACATGGACAATGAATAACAAGTTGGACGAAGTATTGAAGCCTTCGAAATGTGTGTATATAGAAGATTGGCTCGCGTTACTTGGAAAGAGAAGAAAACAAATTTGGAGGGATTGGAAAGGTTGGGAGTGAAAAGAGAATTAATGAACGAAATCAGGGTTAGACAGTTACGTTATTTTGGTCATATAACAAGACATACCTCCTTGTTGAAGACCATACTGGAGGGTAGGGTGGAAGGCAGTCGTTCAAGAGGCAGACGCCGTTTTAAGTGGATGGATAACATCAGGAGATGGACTGGAAAAAGCCACCCAGATTGCACAATTACGACAAGAGATAAGAGTACGCTGGAGATCAATTGCAGCGGACCTTCGATACGGAGACAGCACTTGAACTGAACTTAACTTAATGTTTTTATATTGATGAGGTTTTTCTACTGATGCACTGTCCGTGGTTATAGCACTAAAAGGCAGAAAAATATAGAACTAAATGATTTAAGAGCAGTACTCTGTCAACTATGCCAGCAGTCCCCACCAAAAAGAGTAGTGGCACAGTGGGTTCCATCCCATTGTAACATTCAAGGCAACGAGGAGGCAGACAGACTGGCAAAAGAAGATGCAAGGATACCACAACCAGATTCTAGTGTGACCTACGAAGAGTCCAAAAGGTTTGTTAGGGCCAGATACATGGCCAAATGAGAAACAGAACATACTGGCTACACAACAAACGATACCTTATTACCAGTTGAACAGAAGAGAGCAGGTCGTGGTCTTCAGACTCCGCACAGGCCACAACAGACTGAGGTACCATCTATTCAATAAAATGAAGATAGGTGGCACTGACGAATGCACCTGTGGTACTCGGAAAATGACCGCTGAACATCTGCTGCAAAATTGCCCGACATACGAGGACCAGAGGAAGCACATGTGGCCATCACCAGTGGCAACACTAGACAAACTCTATGGCAGTGTCGACAGCCTCAGCATGACAGCTGCTTTCTTCGAACAAATTCAAGTTGAAGTCTGACAGCATACGAAGAAGAACCAAAAAAGGAGAGTAAAAAACCGCTGTTCTGGTGAGGGTACTATCAAAGTAAGCAAATGTATCATCTGCTTGTACACACTGCACTGTGCAGTTTGGTTAATTGTAGGGCTTGTGAATGCATTCAACAACTTCTTCTTCTTCTTCTTCTTCTTCTTCTTCTTCTTCTTCTTCTCATTCTTCTTCTTCTTCTTCTTCTTCTTCTTCTTCTTCTTTTTCTTCTTCTTCTTCCTCTTCTTCTTCTTCTTCTTCTTCTTCTTCTTCTTCTTCTGCATTCGTTCTCAATCTCCCGCTACCAAGCTCTGAACAGGGCTTTGCAAGTAGCAGGATGTAGTCCGGAGAATGAAATGCGTTGTGTCGTTAGTTTACAGCTTGTCTGCGACATTTGCACCTTTCGGTCCGACACATCCGTCTTCGGCAGAAAAGCATTCAACTAAAAAGTAAGTAGAATGTCCTTTGCAGAACCTCGCTTGTTCCAACCGCCAACCTATTTGGCTGTTATAAGTTTCTTGGCAAGTGTGCAGTACGGTAGGTTGCCATTACTTTCTGTGAAGCAGAGAAAAAACAAAACCGTCTACCAAACTGGACACGAACGGGATTCGAACCGGGTGCGTTGGGATTTTGAAACTGACGCTTCACCCATTGGCCACGCAGCCTACATGCATTCGGCTACCGAGGCGCAAAACACAGTACAAAGCAATCCATCTTGAGAAACATGATAAAACGAAGAATTAGATCTAGCGATGATCAAAGAAAAAAGCCCACAGATTTTGAGAATAAAAACAGCAAATGACAGACAGATTGTACAGGGAGACACGGTACTACAAGAAGTAGAATCGTCCCCACATCTTGGTATGGTGGTAGAGCTGGGAGACACGGTACTACAAGAAGTAGAATCGTCCCTACATCTTGGTATGGTGGTAGAGCTGGGAGACACGGTACTACAAGAAGTAGAATCGTCCCTACATCTTGGTATGGTGGTAGAGCTGGGAGACACGGTACTATAAGAAGTAGAATCGTCCCTACATCTTGGTATGGTGGTAGAGCTGGGAGACACGGTACTATAAGAAGTAGAATCGTCCCTACATCTTGGTATGGTGGTAGAGCTGGGAGACACGGTACTACAAGAAGTAGAATCGTCCCTACATCTTGGTATGCTGATAGAGCTGGGAGACACGGTAGTACAAGAGGTAGAATCGTCCATATATCTTGGTAGTCATATAGACAATGTCGGAGGTGTTGATAGAGCTGGGAGACACGGTAGTTCAAGGGGTAGATTCGTCCCTATATCTTGGTATGCTGATAGAGCTGGGAGACACGGTAGTACAAGAGGTAGAATCGTCCCTAAATCTTTGTAGTTATATAGACACTGTAGGAGGCACTGAATGAGAAATCACATTGAGAATACAAAACGCGAGATGGGTAATATTGTTTTAGAGAATTTGTGGAAATTGAAAGAAATTAAGTCGACCAGAAAAATACAGATCTTCAACTCCAATGTCATGTCTGTCCTATTGAAGGGCTGGCTCTGTGACGGGAGGGAACAACTCTAATATCAAGTCCGTCCTATTGTACGGCTCTGTGACTTGGAGAACAAAGAAACGTACAACTGAAACGGTCCAGGCTTTCATCAATGGACACTTTCGGTGAATTGAGGGAGTAAATTGTTTGATGAAGTCACTAATATAGAACTGTGGGAAAGAAGCGGGCAGAGGGCAGTGGGACTAGACGCTAAGAGAAGGAGTTGGAGATGGATCGGACATACGTTACGGAAACGAGCGGACAGCATTACAAGACAGTCACTGTTCTGGAATCCTCTGGGTAAAAGAAGTAGGAGCAGACCTAAACAGTCATAGAGAAGGGAAGTCGAGATCAACCTAAAAACGGCAGGAAGACGTGGGGATCAGGAAATGATGGCGCATGACGGGAAGACTTGGCAAGTATTTGTTGAAGACTTATGCACCGCAAAGAATTGAAGGATTTGATTTATTTATATTGATTGATTGATTTATTGATGATCATGATTTCAATAGTCGTCTTCTTCTTCTTTCTCTTCTTCTCTTTCTTGTCCTTCTTTTCATTCTTCTTCTTCTCCTTCTTCTTCTTCTTCCTTTTCTTGCTCTTGTTTTTCTTCTTCCTTTTCTTATTTTTCTCCTTCTTCTTCTTCTTCGCCTTTTTCTTCATCTTCTTCCGCGTTTGGGTTTTCTGATCTTGCTAAATCATCAGTCCTATCGCCAGGATGAAGTCCAAAGTCCTTTCCAGGTCTGAACGCTGACTCCATAGTGTCTGCCTCAGTTCTGCTCCATCTGGCCAGGTCTGGCATCTTAGTTCTTCGTGGGCCACTAAAGGCCCCAGTGGGCTTCTCCATTGTCTTTGTGAGAGTCCAGGTTTCTACTCCATACAATAAAACTGAATGCACATAGCAATTAATGATTCTCATTTTTAATATCTGAGATATCTACTTCGAATAAAGTGTATCTCTCGAGCTGTTTAATGCACCATCCAGGGGATTCCAGCTCACTGCGGCATACCTGGGAATGAATGGGCCGACAGGCTAGCCAGGGACGGAAGACAGAGAGAACAATTCACCAACCCAGTGTCACTGCCAGAAGTCAAGGCAAACATTAAAAAAATTTAAACAACAGTGGATAGAGAGAACAAACAGTAAATACCCACAGGACCCAATCAATAGACTGAAAAGGAAACAGTATACCACAATTTTCCGCCTCAGAACAGGTCATTGCAGACTAAATGCATACATGCATAAAATGAAACCAGCACAGACTGTACAATGCACATGTCAGAGAGGACCCCAGACTCCAGAACACCTCCTGCAAAGATGTCCACTGCACCAAGGTTCCCGTGAGAAGACCTGGTCCGAGGAGAGAAACATACAAGACAAACTGTGGGGAACAATTGAGGACCTGCGACAGACGTGTCACTTCATGGATGCAGCCCATCTGGTGGCATAAAACGAGCACACGAAACCGAACTCAAAGAAGAAGAAGAAGTATAATGCATTCTTGGCCATTGCAAATCTTTTAAATGATCTTCCTTTCGCATTTGCCAGCAGCCGAAATAAATTTGCCAAAAATATACATAATGGTCAATCCATCGGGGCTCTGTAATCGCAAAACAGTTAAGTCTCAATTGTCTACCCTCTCTACTCCAGTTTTGACATTTCTCTGCTGACCTTACTGATGTCTTAACAATTACAAAACGTCCCTAGCACAAATTACTTACTCATTACCTGTGCCTCGTAGCAAGAGATGACGCCCACTCTTAAATAACGCTAAATGCCTGGTAACAATAACACCCATATACGAGACGAGCCCAAATCGGCGAGGGGACCAAAACTGATTTGTAATTTCCTGACGCTTGTACGGTCAGAAAGCGTCCATTCATTCAACCAAACACAATGTACACTACTCGATTCCTTCTCCCGACTTTAACACGGTCATTGCCACTTTCATTGTTGGCCAAACCAACGGCCAGTTCGTGTAAATTGTTTGTCAAAATTCTGAGGCTACAGTAATGCTCAAAACCAACAATGTTTGGAACACGAGCTAATGGTTACTGTCGGGGTGGACGTGTTAAACACTTAATTGTATTAGGCCATAGCTTGTTTATGAAGGGAACGTACAGGCAAAGGTACCAGGATAAAATCAGGTCGATAAATTCTCTTCCCAAGAATCGACTTCACTGCAATCCAGGCATATCTACAGGTGCTCAGTTTCTATCAGTAAAGGGTTAAGGGTGTGGATACTGGTGGTTCCTTCAGCTCGTTGGTTGTACACAATTCTGCTCCATTCTCTCTTGCTCCTCAGTCCGCTTGAACCTTGTTCAATATGGGGTCGCTTTGGTCGAGAGGTAAGACACTCGATTCTCAAAGAGATGAACGGAAACGGCGTGGGATCGAACCCCGCATGTTTCAAGTGATCCCTGGTCTCAAAGGAGGTGGGATCAGAGTGCCGGCATCATCCTGGATTACCTCCAGTCGTCTTGACTTAAGCCTTACCATCGGTTCCAAGGTAGCTCGGGACCAGAGAGTGAGGTTGATGACCAGCGCAGATATTCCCTCACAATAATCCAAATACAGCGCAAGTTACATCATCAAAACAAAACCGTCTGATAATGTCACCATCTTATTGCAATGGACAACTAACTTAAAAAAGTCTGGGAATGACTGAATTATCTATTCGTGTGTCGTCATCTAACGGGCGATGATTGATAGACTTCAAAATGTCACTCATATCCATATCTAGCATACCCGTAACCGGTGCACGTGAAGCCAGGATGCTTGATCTTTCGTTGCTCTGAACTTCAGAATGACAGGGCAGTAGATCCCCACAGTCCCTCAAGGCTGGATGTCTCTACATCCATTCACACCTTAGCTAACCTTTCTATATCTTCCGAATTAAAGATTAGGAATCCGAAACGCTGACTGTCCCTATTAAAGAGGCCACAGACAGCCATTGCAGAGCATACCAGACTCTTTGGTAACTCTGGGCTGGCACACCTTCCTCCCTTTTCTTACCTCACTCTGTTTCATTTGACTCTGTCCTACAGTCACACTCTTGTTTCATTTGACTCTGTACTACAGTCACACTCCTGCACAACTTTCACACGCGCCCTCAGTGTGAGGCCCTTCCATTGCACTTTGATTGGGCTAGCTTCTGAGGGCGCACAAACCTAGCATAGGTACATACAGACGCACACATACATCCAAGCACTGGTGTATGCGTCTTAATATCGCCCAGTTGACTATGGTCAGGGGTGGAATAGGCGCGCCTCCGCCAGTAGAAGTCAGATGTGTTGGACCGAAAGGTGCAAAGATTGTAGTCAAGCTGTAAACTACCACACAACGTATTCCGTTCTCCAGACAACATTCTGCGACTTGAAAAGCCCTTTTAAGGGCTTGGTAAAGGGAGTTTAAGAACGAACGATGAAAAAGCTGTCGAACCAAGAAAATAAAACACCGTGTCTGCCAAACTGGACACAACGGGATTCGTACCAGGCACGTTGGGATTGTAAAGCGGAACTTCACCCACTAGGCCACGATGATTTTTTTCGATACAAAATGTTATTTATTATACTAAAACAATATGGGTTTATTTTGGTTTTTAGGACCACAGAATTAATTTTTTTTCTTTCTTTTTGATGTTTCTTTGGTGAATTTGTGTTTTAACCAAATATTGTTGGTGTTGGTCAATAATGCTGGACCGTCTTCGAAGCGAGGATGTGATAGTCAAACTATACAAATCATTGGTGAGACCTAGATTGGAGTAATGTATCAGGTGTGGAGTCATTATCACAGAGAGGATATAGACATGATAGAAAGGTTACAAAGAAGAGCTACAAAAATGATCGTGGGATTCCAGGATTATAGCTGTGAGGAAAGACTTCGAAAAACTGGTCTACAGTGTATAGAAGAGAGAAGAATTCGTGGTGACTTAATTGATGTTTATAAGATAATCAATAGAGAGGATAAATTAGACTATAACAAGTTTTTCAAAGTGTAACCGACTACAAAAACTAGAGGGCATAGCTTCAAATTATTTAAAGGCAAATTCAGATTGGATATTAGGAAACATTTTTTCAGCCAGAGAGTGGTGAATGCTTGGAATGCATTGCCACGGGACGTGGTGGAGGCAGGGTTAGTTAATGCATTCAAGACTACATTGGATGATCAGTCATTTTTTAAGTGGAATAAACTGGTTGTATACAGACTCTGTAGAGTTTTCTAAACTAGAATAATGAAGTTAAGTTAAGTTATTCATGGCCGACTTTAATCTTTGGAAATGATGAGCGTTCTTGTCGAGTGCTTCACCCGCGTCATCTTCAATGATTACTTCTGGTGGTTCATCATCTTCCATTCATCGAACGCGTGTTAAAAAATCTTCGTGAACAGTGAAAACTCTGCAGTCTTCTACTGTACCACGACTTTTCCCCATTTCTGGTGTAGTCGAAGGGTTTTATAGGCTGACTACAGACCACTTCGCTGCTACTGTCGTCACATCGTGTGCTGGTTATTTTTGTTTATTTCACCCCAAACAGAAAAACAACATATGCCATACCGGGGATTCGAACCCGCTGCCTTCCTTGTCGGCATGCAGGCACCGAAACCATTCGCGCTCCACGCGAGTGCTTGTTGGAATGCGACGCGAAGTAAATATTTAGAAAACGTTTTCCGGAAGAAGCCTTTGAATGACCTGTCCAGGATCCGTCACAATGGGAAAGATTAACAAGTCGTACTGGTTGAGGTGGTCCGAGTAGTCCACCGAGGTCTTTGTACGAGAAGGACAAGAACACTGCCCCACAAAGGGCATATCGTAAGAGGCGACTAACTGTGTGACATGGCATAACACCTGCCATCGTTTTGTGGTTTGTTAAGAGCAGCATAGATGGCGCCTACTAGGCTGGAGGGGGGGGGGGGGGGTTCTACTTTGTTCTAGTGTTTGAGTATTAAGATGAACATAAGTTAGCCACCATCCGCGGTACTTGTCCGACCACAGGGCAGGAGTAAACTGCTCGAGCCTAGCCCGCTAAGCAGGAAATCCTCCTCCTGGCTACATCCAGTTCGGGATCTGGGACCTGCACAGGTGCATCTGCCCGTGTAGAAGTACAGGTCGACTAAGTAGGACCTGCACATGTGCATCTGCCCATAGAGAAGTACATGTCGACTAAGTAGGACCTGCACAGGTGCATCTGCCCATGTAGAAGTACAGGTCGACTAAGACTAAGACTAATGCAGGCTGCGTATACAATTTCAGCTCTATGTTGTTTTGGAGAAGTTGGTTCAAGTAGGAGAAATAGAAGTCCGCGCAAACATGCAACTGTCTTGTCAGGTTAAATAAACGCTTGTAAAAAAAGTTTGGGCTGAGGCTCGATACGGCTTACTGTTCACAAGAAAGGTATTTGTTCGCACCCCAGGCTAGTCACTTAAATCTTTCGTAAGCTCTAGGCCAGTGAATTGGGACATATTTCAAGCGGCTCTGTATGATTTGCGGCTTTCCGGAAAGAATAAAGAGAATGTTCGAAACTGACCATTTCGTGTGTTTGTGGGTGGTGGTAAATAAATATTTGGGGAACCAATTTCTTTGAATGGTTCAACTTTACCGCAGGTGTATCTGAATCTTTGTTTCGTGCAGCGTTTGTTGTTGTTACCGGACGTGTGTTTTGACTTCGTCCATGTCGATAAGACAATATTTAGTTTTCACCGAGCTTCTTTGATCTTCTGTGAACACTCATATTTCTTAGTGTCGATGAAGTATTCGATGCAGGATTCATCTACCTAGGCAGTACATTCAGAGAGGGGAGTTATCGACTTTGAGGTCAACAACATGATTGCGAAGGCGAGTTCTGTTTCTTTGGAGGCTGCAGGCTGCGACAGGTCGTCAGTGTCGACAACAAGGTTAAAATCTTCTTATTCTTCCTCGTTCGTTCTCAATCTCCCGCTTCCTAGATCTGAAAAGGGCGTTTTAAGTAGCAGCTATCTTTCGGTCCAACACATCCGACTTCAGCAAGCATTTTTGAGTACCGGGTTGCCCTCCCTCTTCGATCCCTTCTCCTTAGCCAGTCTGCTCTGCTGCAGCCTGTTATCCAGGATCACCAAGTGGAGGTGTAGAAGGGACTTGGCAGCTCTAGTTTCATTGGCTCTGACTAGTAGACAGATATTGGTGGCTAACTACTACAGCTCATGCGCTGCTCAGCGTCTTGATACCAAGGTTGCAGTTTATCGTGCCGTAATGTCATCAACTTTGCTGCATGCTTGAGAAAAATGGGCATTGTATAGCAGACAGCTGTATCGTTCTCACATGTGCTGTCTGAGTAGGCTGATCAAGATCAGATGGCAGGGCAAGGGGACTGAAATTCTTAGAAATACGAACTTGTTGAATTTCCCAACGCTTCTCAGAAAACCCCAGATAAGATGGATGGAGCATGTTCTCCCCATGCCAGATAAACGCATTCCCAAGTATCTGAGTTTGTATACAACCGGTTGCATTTACATTTATTTGCTATAAAATCCATGCTTACCCAATCTATTCTTAAATGTGGGACGATGAGGCTAACGTCTGGTCAGGCAAAACACACTGATCAGACAATGTTAGCCAGGGTCAGGAGAAATATACTGGCCAAGACCCTCACCTGACGGGACGATGAGGCTAACGTCTGGTCAGGCAAAACACACTGATCAGACAATGTTAGCCAGGGTTAGGAGAAATATACTGGCCAAGACCCTCACCTGACCTCCTTGCTGGTCGTCCTGGAAATGGGCAGTTGTCGAGGATTACATTCTGGCTAACAAGGTGAGGTTCGACGTGATCCCCGTAGTGAGTGGCACGCAGATGAAGCCAGGCATTGCACAACCGCCTGGAGGACCCCGATCCACTTCATCAGCACGCTTGGGATGTCAGGAAAGCTACTACATTCTGCCACAAGTTCCGTCCTTTTCAGGGAGCACAAAAGGGTTACCAACCCATTGTGGTCATTAGCAACCAACTAACTATTCTTAAATACATGAATTGTCCCTGCCCCCCCCCCCCCCACTTCCTGTGGTAATGCATTCCAAGCATTCACCACTCTCTAAAAAAATATTTCCTAGTATCCAATCTGGACCTTTCTTTAGTTAATGTGTAGCTATGTCTTGTTCTTGTGTGTGGCTGTATTAAAAAAAAAAAATTGTTATGTCTTATTTATCCTCTCATTTGATCATCTTATAAACTAACTGTATTAAATCAACTCGAATTCTTCTATTTTCTAGACACTGTAGGCCGGTTTTTCCGAGTCTTTCCTCATAACTGTAATTCTGGAATCTCATTATCAGCTTTCTCGTTTTTTTTCGTACTGTTTCCAGCATACTCGACCTAGTTTTTACCACAGAGGAAAAGATGATTGAAAACGTTACCGTTGGGGAACTGTTTAGCTCAAGTGACCATCAAATCATCCGTTGGGATCTTATTGCAGGGAAAGAAGTAAACATAAACACGCGAACATACGACTACTCTAAGGCAGATGTTAAGAGGATGAAAGAGGCAGCGAACCACATAATCTGGAAAGATATTCTTGTAGGAACAGATGTTGAACAGGAGTGGGAAAGTTTTAAAACAGTTCTAGAAACGCTAAAAGAGGAATGTGTTCCATGTAGGGAGGTAGACCCCAAGCGTAAAAAGTGGATAACTAGATTTGTAGTGAAATGTAGAAGATCAAAAAATAAAGCATGGCAAAAATATATAGAGGCAGGTAAATCAAAAGAAACATATGTAAAATATTTGGACAAGCAGAACATATCTCAGAAAGCGAATAAAACAGCAAAAATAGACTTTGAAAAAAAACTTGCTCAGAGGATCAAAACTGATAGTAAAAGCTTCTTTTCTTATGTTAGAAATAAACAAAGAACAAAAGACAAAGTATGCCCTCTCATAGACAGTACAGGGAAAATAATAAGTGAGAATAGGGAGGCTGCTAATCTGCTCAATCAGTACTTTGGCACAGTCTTCACAAAGGAGGACTGCTCCGAGATCCCAGAGCCTATAGATATTTTTCAAAGAGACATGGATACAGCGGGATTAAGATCAATCTGTATTACAGAGGAAATGGTTTTTAAAAAATTGGAGGGGTTGAAAGTAAATAAATGTCCAGGTCAAGATGGTATTCACCCAAAATTGCTGTATGAAATTAGAGACCAACTAGCAAAACCATTGGTTATATTATGTTCTCAATCACTTACAAAAGGGATTGTTCCACGGGATTGGAAAGATGCAGGAGTGATCCCCTTATTCAAAAAAGGCAAAAAATCAGATCAGGCAAATTATAGACCGGTGAGTTTAACGAGCATAGTCTGTAAATTGTTAGTCAATAATCAAAGAAAACATTGTAATGCATTTAGAAAAATTTAATCTAATTAGAAATAGTCAGCATGGGTTTACTAGAGGAAGATCATGCTTAACAAATCTATTAGAATTCATGGAGGAGGTTACTAAAATCATATATAAAGGGGAGCCAGTGGATGTTATTTATCTAGACTTTGCAAAGGCCTTTGATAGAGTACCTCATCAAAGATTATTTCGAAAGTTAAAATCACATGGAATAGGTGGGGAAGTTGCCAAATGGATTGAAAATTGGTTAACGGGAAAAAGGCAGAGAGTGGGCATAAATAAGGAGTACTCAGAGTGGAGTGAAGTGAAAAGTGGTGTGCCACAGGGCTCTGTTTTGGGACCAATTTTGTTCTTGATATATATAAATGATTTGGACATTGATATGAGATCCATGATTGCAAAATTTGCTGATGACACAAAACTATGCAGTAGTGTCTCATCTAAAGCGGAAGTGGATATATTGATGTCGGATTTAGATAAAATTCGAGAATGGTCTGTAAGCTGGCAAATGGAGTTTAATGTAGATAAATGTACAGTCATCCACATGGGTAGATCCAATATGGGACATAATTACAGAATGGGAGAAAACAATATTAGAAAGATAGATAAGGAAAGGGACCTAGGGTTTATAATAGATCATACAGGAAAGGTGAGTGAGCAAGTTAAGGTAGCAGTGAAAAAGGCAAATGCAATGTTAGGTATGATAAAAAGAAATATTAAACATAGGAGCAAGGAAGTGATAGTCAAACTGTATAAAGCTTTAGTTAGACCTAGATTGGAGTACTGTGTACAGGTGTGGAGTCCTTATCATAGAGGGGATATAAACATGCTGGAAAGAATACAAAAAAGAGCGACAAAGATGATAGTGGGATTCCAGAATTACAGTTATGAGGAACGACCCAGAAAAACCGGCCTACAGTGTCTCGAAGAGAGAAGAATTCGTGGTGACTTAATACAGGTTTATAAGATGATCAGAGGAATCGATAAATTAGACTATAACAAGTTTTTTTAAAATACAGCCAACTACAATAACACGAGGGCATAGCTACAAGCTGACTAAAGAGAGGTCCAGATTAGATATTAGGAAACATTTTTTTTGTCAGAGAGTGGTGTCTGCTTGGAATGCATTGCCAGGGGAGGTGGTGGAGGCAGGGACAGTTAATGCATTTAAGAATAAACTGGATGCGCATAGCTTTTAGAGCAAGGTGATGTAAATGTAACTGGTTGTATACAGACTCTGCATGGTCTTCTAAGCCAGTATAAAGACTCCACTCCTGTACACAGTACTCCAATCTAGGTCTAACTAATGCTTTATAACGTTTGACTATCACTTCCTTGCTCCTATGTTTAATATTTCTTTTTATCATACCTAACATTGCATTTGCCTTTTTCACTGCTACCTGAACTTGCTCACTCACTTTACCTGTATGATCTATTATAACCCCTACTTGCCCAGAACCGTTCCACCTGACGCGATAGCGTCATCACAAGTGCTCAGATTGAAACCAACCACGGAAGCTCAGATTAGACCTGCTGCCCGAAAAAGCAGAACACAAGACTCGCTGACCTCACAGGAGCGCCCAAGTCTGCCGTGCTAGGATTGGTCTATTTAGCTATTATTATCCGGCATGAACCCGATTGTTGCAGAAATAGTATGAAATACCAAAATGTGCCAAAAGCGAATCACTACCATCTGTTGATTTTTCCATAGATGTAATCTACTAGGTAAAGGGAGGGCCATAACCAGGGGCGGATCTATGAAACCTATCTAATCTAATATATCTATCTAACCTAACCTAACCTAACCTAACATAACCTAATATAATCTATCTAATCTAATCTAATCTGATCTGATATAATCTATGTAATCTAATATATCTATCTATCTAATAGATCTATCTATCTATCTATCTATCTATCTATCTATCTATCTATCTATCTATCTATCTATCTATCTATCTATCTATCTATCTATCTATCTATCTATCTATCTATCTATCTATCTATCTATCTATCTATCTATCTATCTATCTATCTATCTATCTATCTATCTATCTATCTATCTATCTATCTATCTATCTATCTATCTATCTATCTATCTATCTATCTATCTATTTAATCTTATCTGATCTAATCTATATGTGTGTCTGTCTGTCAATCTGTCAGTCAGTCAGTCAGTCAGTCTGTCTGTCTCTTCAGTCCAATTGTGTCGTTAGACTTCGTGGGGAGGTGTGACCTCCTTTGTTTCATATTTTTTGGCAGGTGAGAATCCACTGGCGACTTACCAGGTCAATCCCAGCATCTGTTAGCCCCTTGAATATATGATCGCCTATTTTTGAGACTGGTGGAGGTGGAATGATAAATTAGAGCAAGGTAGACCAGCAGCCTGTCAGGCGCCATCTAAGCCGCTCCGCTAACCACACAGTTCCCTTTTTGCAACATATTTTCTGTGTGGATCTATGATAACAGCACATTAATGATATCATTCAATTTGTTAATTTTCTAAATAATCACCCAGTTTGTTATTTCTCTAATTCACCATTCAGTTTAATAGTTCCCTTAGTCCCCACAATCAGTTTTCCTGAAGTCATCACATTCAGTTTATTAGTCCCTTGTGATTCCACAATCAGTTTGTTAGTTCCCTAAGTCTCCAAAATCAGTTTAATAGTTCCTGTAGTCCTCACAATCAGTTTAATAGTTCCATGTCTCCACAATTGGTTTGCTATTTCCTAAAGTCTCCACAATCAGTTTATTAGTTCCCTAGGCCTCCACAATCAGTTTGTTAGTTCACAAAGTCCCCACAATCAGTTTGTTAGTTCCCTAAGCCTCCACAATCAGTTTATTAGTTCCTAAAGTCTCCACAATCAGTTTATTAGTTCCTAAAGTCTCCCCAATCAGTTTATTAGTTCCTAAAGTCTCCCCAATCAGTTTATTAGTTCCTAAAGTCTCCCCAATCAGTTTTTTAGTTCCTAAAGTCTCCCCAATCAGTTTATTAGTTCCTAAAGTCTCCCCAATCAGTTTATTAGTTCCTAAGTTCTTGCATTCCCAATAACCCACTATCTCCTGCGACTGTAATCCATCTCACAGACCATTCATAAATCACATCACATAAACCTGGACTAAATTGCTTTGTTTATTGATTTACATCTGACATAATATACACCATCATGACTGCATCAGTTGCTATTATGCAAATCTTTGTGCACCATTTATATGTAATTTCTATAAAGTTAAGTAACAAATACAAATTATTTATACACAAAAATATTTATATATATAGATATATATAACAGCATATTATTATTTCCCATACAAGATACATGAACAAATTAGATACAAAAAAGGTATCTCTGTGATCAAGTTAATGCAAACCTTGATTCTTTGTGTACACCTTTATGGATGTGCAACATGGATATTGATTGCTGAATTAGAATGAAAAATTAAAGTTGTGAAGATGAGATGCTTCAGACAGTTTCTTGAAATTACTTAACTTAACTTAACTTAACTTAGCTTAACTTGACTTAACTTAACCTAACTTAACTGAACGTCTTTATACTGGTTTAGAAGACCCTGCAGAGTCTGTCTACAACCAGTTACATTTACATCACCTTGCTCTAAAAGCTATGCACATCCAGTTTATTCTTAAATGCATTAACTGTCCCTGCCTCCACTACCTCCCCTGGCAATGCATTCCAAGCAGACACCACTCTCTAACTAAAAAACTATTTCCTAATACCTAATCTTGACCTCTCTTTAGTCAGCTTGTAGCTATGCCCTCGTGTTATTGTAGGTGGCTGTATTTAAAAAAACTTGTTGTAGTCTAATTTATCCATTCCTCTGATCATGAATCATACAAAATACAATCCACAAGAATCCATTGTTTCCCAGCCTTTCTAAAATTGTAGAACAGTGAAATTTTGAAACATTTTTTGCAGACAGATGAAAATAGGAAAAATATTTGAAGAAAGTTAAAAGTTTTTGCCGTTTGAATTTTTGTTTTGTGGTCTCCATTTTGAAGGGCTACAATTTGACAATACAATAACACACACAAAAAGTTGCATTCTTCTTCTTCTTCTTCTGCATTCGTTCTCAATCTCCCGCTACCAAGCCCTGAACAGGATTTCGCAAGTAGCAGGATGTAGTCCAGAGAATGAAATGCATTGTGTCGCTAGTTTACAGCTTGACTGCGATATTTGCACCTTTCGGTCCGACACATCCGTCTTCGGTGGGATTTGCCTTCTAAAATACCACAACACATTACTGACAGATAAATTAACCTATAATGCCTGTCTATCAGTTTTTGAATGACTTAACTTACGAATCACGATATTTGTTGGCATCCTCCCGAAAACCTCGCTTTCTTTTATAAACACACCAAATATAGACGAGCTCTTGTGTTTGGAAAGTACTGATACTTGTGTAGCTGACGTCATTTCAGTTTAAATATTAGCTAGTCAGAGCCTAGATCACATCAAGCTGAGCTCCGCAGTTTGTGACTTAAGACGCCATCACCGTTTCGTGGACCAGGTCTAAAATTTCTTTGGACCAGCACCGGTCGGACGACTGGCGGTTGGGAAATTCATATATGAAGGACTTAACTAAAAATAGACAAACTCCAGTGGTACGGTCATGTGTTAACTTCAAATGGGCTACTCAACTTTATACAGAATGATGGAACAGTCCAAGAAACAGGGAAAAGAAGAAGGCACAGGTTACCATGGACAGATTATATATTCAGAAATGGATATTGAAAACCTTTGAAGACCAAGAAAACTGACTAGAAGGGTTGCAGGACAAACAAAACTGACCATTGGTTATCTTTCCTAGAAAACTGACAGCAAGGGTTGATACATAGAACATGTGACCAAAAGGGTTAAGATGCATAGAAGATGAGTGAAAGGGTTAACAGATCTGGAAATGTATCAGAAGTGTTAACATACCTTGAAAATGTACCGTATGGGTTAACAGACCTAGAAAAGGTATCACAAGGGTTTACAGACCTAGAAAATGTATCACAAGGGTTAACAGACCTAGAAAATGTACCACAAGCGTTAACAGGCCTAGAAATGGTATCAGAAGGGTTAACAGGCCTAGAAAAGGTATCACAATTGTTAACAGACCTAGAAAATGGGCCAGAGGGGTTAACAGACCTAGCAAATATATTAGAAGGGTAAGTAGACCTAGAAAATGTACCGAAAGGGTTAACAGACCTAGAAAATGAACCGAAAGGGTTAACAGACCTAGAAAATGTACCGAAAGGGTTAACAGACCTAGAAAATGAATCACAAGGGCTAACAGACCTAGAAAATGTATCACAAAGGCTAACAAACATGTCAAACTGACCACAATGGCATTACAGATGGAGAGTATCAGTTTACGGATACAGAGTGTTTGTTGCAGAGGGAACTGGTTGAATGGATGACACATGGATGGATGACAGATGGATGGATAGTAATTAGATTCCCAGTTTACTACTCAAGCCTTCATATTTGAGAGGAAGATGCCTATCCAAAGTGTTGTGATGTTGGCTTACAAACTCATTGTATCCGATTCAGCTCACTCCCAGTTTGACAGACCAGACATGGCTTTTCCTGGTATGACTATCTCTTCCAGTTGACCCAGATGTAAATGGGCACCAGACAAAGTCAGGGGACAATTTTTGAGCTTCCACGTAAGTTACGAGTTTGTGCTCTGTTGTATGAATCGTCCGAAATGAAAGGGACTGAACTGAGAATTTATGGACCTGATCAGAATCAGCGAAGTCAGTTTTATGATCCATTTTCCATTTATTGACCTACACATTTCTGTCCAAATTCTAGCCCAGTTCACTCCAAACAAAACAACAAATTTCTCCCCAATTCAGGTTAGTGAGAAAATGTTTTGTTTGGCACAAATTGACATGAAAGAGTCAGAGCTAAATCTTGCGACATTCAATAACAGTATTGAGGCATCTTAGACACAAATTGACAAGCAAGAATCAGAGCAAAATCTTGTGACATTCAATAACAGTATTGAGGCATCTTAGACACAAATTGACATGCAAGAGTCAGAGCTAAATTTCATGACATTCAATAACAGTATTGAGGCATCTTAGACAAAAATGGACATGCAAGAGTCAGAGCTAAATCTTGCGACATTCAATGAGAGTATTGAGGCATCTTAGAGACAAATTGACATGCAAGAGTCAGAGCTAAATCTCATGACATTCAATAACAGTATTGAGGCATCTTAGACACAAATTGACATGCAAGAGTCAGAGCTAAATCTCATGACATTCAATAACAGTATTAAGGCATCTTAGACACAAATTGACATGCAAGAGTCAGAGCTAAATTTCATGACATTCAAAAACAGTATTGAGGCATCTTAGACACAAATTGACATGCAAGAGTCAGAGCTAAATCTCATGACATTCAATAACAGTATTGAGGCATCTTAGACACAAATTGACATGCAAGAGTCAGAGCTAAATCTTGTGACATTCAATGAGAGTATTGAGGCATCTTAGACACAAATTGACATGCAAGAGTCAGAGCTAAATCTCATGACATTCAATAACAGTATTGAGGCATCTTAGACACAAATTGACATGCAAGAGTCAGAGCTAAATCTCATGACATTCAATAACAGTATTGAAATCATCTGACATTTGTCTGTGTCTTGTAGATAAGTGTATAAACTATACATCTTTGTTTAAAAAATAGTATATAAATTAGACCATATCACGGCTGTAAAAATGTGAATTATATTTATTTAAGTGGTCAACAATATATACATATATAGTGAAAATATTTACAGCAAATAATTGAAACTTACAAACAATGAATAATATCAAGTGGCAGAGTTGTTAGCTGGGTGTGTTAGTTTCTTGCAGGTAAAGTGCCCAATTGGCTACATGATCAGTTCTATCCAGCAGCGACATTATTAAATCTACCCAGTAACAACATACTCGATTCTATCCAGTAGAGACATACTCAATTCTACCCAGTAGAGACATATTCGATTCTATCCAGTAGAGACATACTCGATTCTACCCAGTAGAGACATACTCAATTCTACCCAGTAGAGACATACTCAATTCTACCCAATAGAGACATACTCAATTCTATCCACTAGAGACATACTCAATTCTATCCAGTGGAGACATACTCAATTCTACCCAGTGGAGATATACTCAATTCTATCTACCTAGTAGAGACATACTCAATTCTATCCAGTAGAGACATACTCGATTCTACCTAGTAGAGACATACTCAATTCTATCCAGTAGAGACATACTCAATTCTACCCAGTAGAGACATATTCGATTCTATCCAGTAGAGACATACTCGATTCTACCCAGTAGAGACATACTCAATTCTACCCAGTAGAGACATACTCAATTCTATCCACTAGAGACATACTCAATTCTATCCAGTGGAAACATACTCAATTCTATCCAGTGGAGACATACTCAATTCTACCAAGTGGAGATATACTCAATTCTATCTACCTAGTAGAGACATACTAAATTCTATCCAGTAGAGACATACTCGATTCTATCCAGTAGAGACATACTCAATTCTATCCACTAGAGACATACTCAATTCTACCCAGTGGAGACATACTCAATTCTACCCAGTAGAGACATACTCAATTCTACCCAGTAGAGACATACTCAATTCTATCCAGTAGAGACATACTCGATTCTATCCAGTAGAGACATAGTCAATTCTATCCACTAGAGACATACTCAATTCTACCCAGTGGAGACATACTCAATTCTACCCAGTAGAGACATACTCAATTCTACCCAGTAGAGACATACTTAATTCTATCCAGTAGAGACATACTTAATTTTATCCAGTGCTAGGGATTGATGTGGTTCAAGTGGCTATTGACTCTTATATGTCCTGTTCGGAACTGAAAGATGAGATTTTGATCTCTTCAATGCAGTCTTTGGTCTGTATAGGTGGAGCAGTCCTGCAGAATGTGTTCTGGTGTTTGCTTGGGTGCTCCACAATCACATTTGGCAGTGTCTCCAAGATCCTTCTGCTGAGATGGGCTCCAAGATCCTTCTGTTGAGATGGGCTCCAGGATTCTTCTGTTGGGATGCGCTCCAAGATCCGTCTGTGGAGGTGGACCTTAAGTCTGCAATGTACTGTTCTGCATATAAAGATCTTTGTCTGCCCATCTCCGCCAAATTTGTCTATGGTGTCATTTTCTGGTTTGTATTCATTTACCCTGCAGTAAATGGGTACCTGATGTGCAGTTGGGGAGGGGGGTGGTTAGGCATCAAGGAAGGAACTGGGTCACTCAACCTCACAACGATTGAGACCTTACACAAACATTCTGTTTTTCTACACACCTGGAACTTGTATGCAATGAAGACTCTACCACTTCATCCTTGATGGCAGTGTTTGCTATGAGGCTTATTGTTTCCATTTTAAAATCCAGGGAGGTAAGAATACTCATACTTTAATTCTTCCAAGCAGGTAGTAAAAGGCGACTAAAGAGGGTTGCGTATTGGACTAGCAACCTCACCATATAAAACTGCTACAGGAACCACTGCAGCGAGAACGCATGCATTACTTTGATATGTACTTCCTGTACGAGAGCCAGCTATAGTTGCCATCCTATGCTTCGTAGAGATCGAAACAAAGAATTTAATTCAAATAGCTTGTCTGTAAGTGGCGGAGTGGGTTAAAGCTCTTGCTTCTCATAGCAGAAGTACTGCATTCGGTCTCTGGTAGCAGCATGCTCTAGTCTACCCAGCTGTGTATGGACACCTAACATACTATTAGGGAAGACATTGCCAACATGGAAGGCAGCTGGTCCCTTCTCCATACAAATAAATTGAGACTCATACAATGAAGCCTTACACACTTTATCTTCAACAGCCGTGTCTGATATACAGCTACCATTACTGATTCTCACATATGAGAATCTACACAACTTACTATAAACAGCTAATATTGACAGGTTTCTAATCACTCAGTTTGTTAGTGCCTTAAGTCATTTCAGTTAGTTTGTTAGTGCCTTAAGTCATTTCAGTTAGTTTGTTAGTGCCTTAAGTCATTTCAGTTAGTTTGTTAGTGCCTTAAGTCATTTCAGTTAGTTTGTTAGTGCCTTAAGTCATTTCAGTCAGTTTGTTAGTGCCTTAAGTCATTTCAGTCAGTTTGTTAGTGCCTTAAGTCATTTCAGTTAGTTTGTTAGTACTCTAAGTCATCTAAGTCAGATTGTTAGTTCCCTAAGTCATCTCAGTCAGTTTGTTAGTTCCCTAAGTAATCTCATTCAGTTTGCTAGTTCCCTAAGTCATCTCTGTTGGTTTGTTAGTTCCCTAAGTCCTCATATTCAGTTTGTTAGTTCCCTAAGTCCTCAAATTCAGTTATGTTAGTTCCCTAAGTCATCTCAGTCAGTTTTTTAGTTCCCCAAGTCCTCACATTCAGTTTTCCTTAAACCCTTAGAAAAGGCAAGGTATCAATGAAAGAAACTGATCACAAAACCCTACTTAAGCTAATGCCTCCTATCAGGAAGTCTGTAACACATCAACTCTTGACTACCTTGAATATAAGAGACAAAGACATGTTCCGAGCATCGCAGGGCCCTGCTCTACTTGAAACATCAATGTTACAAACAATAAAATGTTACAATGACAAGAAATATATTTGACAACATCTAGACAGTTTTACGAACAGAGTACCCTGATATGTACGATGGCAAGTCAGTAAATAGGTCACAAACGGCTTTACAAAAAATACTCAGTGAGATACGAACTTGAAACCATTTATCATTACCCTTACATTGCCACATTTCTAAACATATAAATTCCCACCAACATTGATACACTTATCAAATCGATTTATCAGTGCACCAAAATTTGCAGATTAGATGGCTCTGTTCCGCTGTCTCGGCCACATTTGTGCTCCGAATTCAATCTCTTCGCCGGCATTCGCGTAACATCTCATGCCAAGGTGAGCTTTTGGTGCACCAAATAAGTGAAAATTGCTCGGGGCTAAGTCAGTGCTGTAAGGTGGATGGTCAATAAGTTTCCTCCCTAGTTGATACATTTTGTCCTGGGTTAGTCGAGCCGTTTGGGGTCTGGCTCAGGCATGATGGAGGGATGCTCCTAAAGTGGTGCAGGGCTAGACGTTTTCTGTTAATTGCATCTCGAGGCATAAACAGAACTTCACAGTACAATACAGCATTCGCAGATCCCAGTTCTTCTGGAAATTAATTTGTCAGTGAGGGGACGGCATGGCCTAGTGGTTAAGTGGCACGGCTCACAACCCGAAGGTGCTGGGTTCGATCCCCATCACAGCAGCGGCCGTTACCCCGGGGAAGCAAACCCTTAGAAAATGCAGGAGGAAGCAGACCCTTACATAAAATGCATGCTGAAGTCGTGAAATAAAAACACAGTGCAACGCACACCGCCTTGGGGATTAGAAAAATAAGGCGAACGCAAAAAAAAAAAAAAAAAAAAGATTTGTCAGCACTCCATGAGAACCCAAAAGCACAAAGTAAAACCTTCCCTGCTGATGTCGTAACCTTGAATTTTTGGCAGAAGGTGAAGAAGGACGTTGCAATTACATTAAATCATGCGTTGATTCTGGTTGGTAGTGATGCCTCCATGATTCGCTCCCAGTCACAATCCTGTTCAGCATGTCTTCTCCTTCATCTGCATCACGACAGAGAGGAAGCAAGTAGAGGCCCATGCGGTAAATTTTGTATTTGTCAGTCATTTGTCTAGATACCAGATGTGAGAACACTTTTCAGAGATCATTTGTCTAGATACCAGATGTTAGAACACTTTTCAGAGATCATTTGTCTAGATACCAGATGTTAGAACACTTTTCAGAGATCATTTGTCTAGATACCAGATGTGAGAACACTTTTCAGAGATCATTTGTCTAGATACCAGATGTTAGAACACTTTTCAGAGATCATTTGTCTAGATACCAGATGTGAGAACACTTTTCAGAGATCATTTGTCTAGATACCAGATGTGAGAACACTTTTCAGAGATCATTTGTCTAGATACCAGATGTGAGAACCCTTTTCAGAGATCATTTGTCTAGATACCAGATGTGAGAACTCTTTTCAGAGATTCATTCGATGGTACATTATATTGTAAGCTAAATCATAATGATAACATTCGCTTAGGTATCTGAGGCCCGTTGTGTCCGTCGGTTGACCACATCCATGACCCATAGCTGTGGTGGCGTAGTTCCAGGCCTCGTCCAGGGTTGACGAGCAGGTTGATATCTGTTGGAGTCATACTGTGCGTGGATGGCCTCTTCTGCGCCTCCAGCAACCCCTGATAGGGGGGGGCGGAGGGGGCGCTGTCGTGTTCTGATTGAGCAGTGGATGTGGCAACCGTGATCACTGGAGGCTATTAGGAAAGAGCCGGATACTCCGCTGCCTTGGACAGCGAGGAGGTATGACGGGGGCAGCGAGGAGAGAGTTTGAAAGGAGTACTCCATCTCCTGTGTGTCAGGCTGGTGTCCGTGTCTGACCTCTGACGTTTATGCTTAGCGACCACATCTAGATAAGATGTGATAGGCACAACACATCAGATGAATACATACAAACACTTTCTCAGTATAGTAATCTAGCAAGCCAACCGATGGAGTGAATTATAATCCGATTGAAGATCTGGAAACGACCAAAGTCAACACAAACACCGGTAGACGTGAGCGCAACCTGTGAGGTGCAGCCACCTTGTTACACTGTCTATCGTTATACACCTGTCAGCTCAAATCATCTCTTCCACCCGTCAACCAGGAGTTTGTGTTGCAATCAGAACAGGATGACCAGGTCAGGCTTCATCAGCAATTTTTGAATGCCCTTAAAAAAGTGTATCAACCCAGGGACGAACACTTCTCACCGTAAACAGGAAACATTTCCTTATGAATTTCCATTGCAGAAAGTCATTTTCCTTTGCAGAAAGTCCTTTTCCTTTGCAGAAAGTCCTTTTCCTTTGCAGAAAGTCCTTTTACCCCCCAAAAAAACACCCAGCAGCACGCTGTTCTTTGATCGTATACTCTGTGAACATGGACGCCTTTTTGCATCTGAGCTGCGCAAGTGCATGAGACACCTAGCGTCTGCTACATACAGTAATCACAAAGCCGGATGTTGCTGCCACCTAATGATACCTTTAGAATCTACCAATTACATTGGGGGAGGAAGACTAATGTCTGGCCAGACAAAATATACTGATCAGACATGTTAGTCAGAGTCGGGCAAAACATACTGGCCAAGACCCTCACCTCGGCTTCCATCCATAGAAATCGGCTGTTTTCATGGCAGCCTCGCTAACGAGGTGAGTGAATGACGTGATCCCTGCAGTAGTGAGTGACACACAGATGAAGCAAAGCATAGCATAACTGCCTGGAGAACCCCGGTTCACCTTCATCAGTATGCTCGGGATGTGAGGAAAGCTACGGCAAACCACCACTTAACGTCCTTTTCATGGCCCACAAAAGAGTAACCTACTCATTATGGTCTTTCAAAACAACAACAACATTTTTCAGCTATCCAATATCAGTTTGTGACCTACTTACTGACATACCCTCGTAGCATGTAACCAATGCAAAATCATATTTACTTTGAGCGCATGAGCTGCAGTGGTCAGCGACTCATAGCTGACTGCTAGCGTCAGGGCCAGCGAAATCAGAGCTGCCAAGACCCTTCTACACCTCCATGCGGTGATCCTGGATAACAGGCTGCAACAGAGCAGACTGGCAAAGGAGAAGGGATCGAAGAGGGAATGCTAACCTGGTACTAAAAAAATGCTTGCTGAAGTCGAATGTGTTGGACCGAAAGGTGCAAATATCGCAGTCAAGCTGTAAACTGCGACACAACGCATTCCGTTCTCTGGACTACATTCTGCTACTTAAGCCCTTTCAGGGTTTGGTAGCGGGAGATTGAGAACAAACGAAGCCAAACCATTATGGGCATTCAAAACAACAACAACTACGTTTCTCAGCTCTCCCATGTCAGTTTGTGACCTACTTACTGACTTACCCTCATCGCATGTAACCAATGCAGAATCATACTTCACTTGACGATAAATATATGTAAAAATCTGTACAGTTGGTGAGAATTTGACTTTTAAAAAATGAACATCTTTACACTGTACACACATCACCTTGTTCAGATTACTATAACTTGTACACTTTAGTCCCCATTTTCTCTAATGTACAACCATATGGCATGTACGATTCCTTCCCCCCCCCTCTAAAAAAAGTTTTGTTATTGTAGAATTTCCTTTTCTCAAATCCTGGATGCCTGGATGTATGTCATTACTGAATTCCCCTTGGACTATAGGTCCCCCAATGGATATTCTCCTATTCTCAAGTTTTACCTATGAGACTTTAGCTGTGCTACCCCACTCAACGTTTTCCCTGTTGGTTCCAGGCCAGAATATGTTTAGTTAATATGACAGAAATTACAATACTAGGTATGTGAACGTTTTTGTCATTGCTAGTTCATGAACTAGTTTCATCATCCCTTCAAGCTGTGGAACAGATAAGACACCAACCTGGCAACAAAAACATTGCTTGGCAGGAGAAATAACAACAAACATAAACCAGCAACATCTTGATGCCACTTTGGAGATATAATCCAAGTGGGTCAGTCTGCTCTGTATGAGAGTATAAAAAAACTAAATGGGTAAATAAAGAGTTATTCTCCGTTCATCTCGTTTCTTAAGGCAGTTGAATATTATACTGTGTTTTGGACCGTACAGCTCTGAGACCCATTCTCTGCAGGTGGTCCTTGAGTCTACAATGCCCCGTTCTGAATCTGAAGATCTTTGTCTGCCCATCTTTGCCAAATTTGTCTATGGTGTCATTTTCTAGCTAGTACTCATTTACCTGGCAGTTCTACGTTCGTTCTCAATCTCCCGCTACCATGCCCTGAGCAGAGCTTTGCAAATAGCAGAATGTAGTCCAGAGAACAGAATGTGTTGTATTGCTAGTTTACAGTTTGACTGCAATATTTGCACTTTTCGGTCAGGCACGTCCATCTTCGGCAGCTACGTGGAAGTAAATTGGTACTGCATTCCATCCACCTGCATCTATCTTTCAGACCAAATTTTTAAAATGAGTTGAAACCCCATAGGGGTAATACCCTGATGAGCCAAATCATATGTTTGATGGGGGAAGGGACTTCATCTGAACATCAGTGTGTCTCGTACTACACTTATCAGCATAGCTTCAAATCCCTGGTTCCTTATTTTGCATCAATACCCACTTATAACTGACTCACACATGTTTCTGCCTCAGTGTATCATAACTAACTCACACATGTTTCTGCCTCAGTGTATCATAACTAACTCACACATGTTTCTGCCTCAGTGTATCATAACTGACTCACACATGTTTCTGCCTCAGTGTATCATAACTAACTCACACATGTTTCTGCCTCAGTGTATCATAACTGACTCACACATGTTTCTGCCTCAGTGTATCATAGCTGACTCACACATGTTTCTGCCCCAGTGTATCATAACTAACTCACACATGTTTCTGCCTCAGTGTATCATAACTGACTCACACATGTTTCTGCCCCAGTGTATCATAACTAACTCACACATGTTTCTACCTCAGTGTATCATAACTGACTCACACATGTTTCTGCCTCAGTGTATCAAAAGCCTTTCACTCAAGCCCCACTTTAAAACATGACCACTACAGCCCTTGAGCTCTTGGATTGAAATCCAAAACAAAATCAAGATCTTTATATACATACTCACTGATAATATACAACAATAGTCAGCATTGTACTGTCCTCGTGCTGGACC
Source organism: Ariolimax columbianus (assembly GCA_036924085.1). NCBI lineage: Eukaryota > Metazoa > Mollusca > Gastropoda > Stylommatophora > Arionidae > Ariolimax > Ariolimax columbianus. The sequence continues at coordinate 8,505,086 of JAVGWX010000024.1, forward strand.
AGACCCACGAGCCAAATGTATCCAGCTTGTAATCCCAAACCTAAATATCATTCCCTCGTTGCAAAATTAAATTATATACACCCCCCCTCCAAATGAAAAATTAAATTTTATTTTTCCAACAATTTCACATCTAAATATTATAGCTCCACTACAGAATCCCAAAACTAAATGTTATATCTCCTGGTCCACATTCCAAAACTTAATATTTCCCCTGGCCCACAATACCAAAACTTAATATTTCCCCTGGTCCACAATACCAAAACTTAATATTTCCCATGGCCCACAATACCAAAACTCAATATTTCCCCTGGCCCACAATACCAAAACTCAATATTTCCCCTGGCCCACAATACCAAAACTTAATATTTCCCCTGGCCCACAATACTAAAACTCAATATTTCCCCTGGCCCACAATACCAAAACTTAATATTCTATATCCCAGCACATTGAAGTTTTACCAAATAAATTTGGTTGTGTATTTTTGTCCCATAGATAAATTGTATCAATGTGTCCATATATAGATATAGTTCAGGTAACTACAGTCAGAGTGGTACCAGAGTTGACAAGTCTTTGTATGTGGTTTATTAGTTCTATAAGTCCTCACAGTCAGTTTGTTAGTTCACTATGTCTTTGTATGTAGTTTGTTAGTTCTATTAGTCCTCGGACAGTTTGTTAGTTCTATAAGTCCTCACAGTCAGTTTGTTAGTTCACTATATCTTTGTAAGTGGTTAGTTAGTTCTATAAGTCCTCACAGTCAGTTTGTTAGTTCTGTAAGTCCTCACAGTCAGTTTATTAGTTCTCTAAGTCCTCACAGTCAGTTTGTTAGTTATAACTTAAGTTATAACGTTTTTATACTGGTTTAGAAGACCCTGCAGAGTCTGTATACAACCAGTTACATTTACATCACCTTGCTCTAAAAGCTATGCGCATCCAGTTTATTCTTAAATGCATTAACTGTCCCTGCCTCCACTACCTCCCCTGGCAATGCATTCCAAGCAGACACCACTCTCTGACTAAAAAAATATTTCCTAATATCTAACCTGGAACTCTCTTTAGTCAGCTTGTAGCTATGCCCTCGTGTTATTGTAGGTGGCTGTATTTTAAAAAACTTGTTATAGTCTAATTTATCCATTCCTCTGATCATCTTATAAACCTGTATTAAGTTCTCACAGTCAGTTTGTTAGTTCCATAATTCCTCACAGTCAATTAGTTATTTGTCTGCACAGCCGGTTTACTAGTTCTCCAAATTCTCACAATCGGTTTGTTAGTTCTCTTAGCAGTAAGAAAAGTCAAGGTATCAAAGACAGAAACTGACCACTGAACCCTACTGAAGATGAGGCCTCCTATCAGGAAGTCTGTAACACATCAATTCTGACTACCTTATATATATATGTAAGACTAAATCATGTCTCAAGCATCGCTGGCTACCTGCTTTACTCGAAGCATCAATATTCATCATCATCAATGCTTCGGCGTTCCTTTTGGGGGCATAGGCCATTGACAATCCTGCTCTAGCAAGGTCAGTCTTGTACGGCCCTTTCTGCCTCTCTCCAATTGAGTTCCAGGGAACGAAGTTAATTTTCAGTCTATTCTCCTCCAGGTGTTTTTTGGCCTACCTCTCTTCCCCTTCCCCTGTGGATTCCCTGTCAGGGCCTATCTTAACTTAACTTAACGTCTTTATACTGGTTTAGAAAATCCTGCAGAGTCTGTATACAACCAGTTACATTTACATCACCTTGCTCTAAAAGCTATGCGCATCCAGTTTATTCTTAAATGCATTAACTGTCCCCGCCTCCACTACCTCCTCTGGCAATGCATTCCAAGCAGACACCACTCTCTGACTAAAAAATATTTCCTAATATCTAATCTGGACCTCTCTTTAGTCAGCTTATACCTATGCCCTCGTGTTATTGTGGGTGGCTGTATTTTAAAAAACTTGTTATAGTCTAATTTATCCATTCCTCTGATCATCTTATAAACCTGTATTAAGTCACCACGAATTCTTCTCTCTTCGAGACACTGTAGGCCGGTTTTTCTGAGTCGTTCCTCATAACTGTAATTCTGGAATCCCACTATCATCTTTGTCGCTCTTTTTTGTATTCTTTCCAGCATGTTTATATCCCCTCTATGATAAGGACTCCACACCTGTACACAGTACTCCAATCTAGGTCTAACTAAAGCTTTATACAGTTTGACTATCACTTCCTTGCTCCTATGTTTAATATTTCTTTTTATCATACCTAACATTGCATTTGCCTTTTTCACTGCTACCTTAACTTGCTCACTCACCTTTCCTGTATGATCTATTATAACCCCTAGGTCCCTTTCTAATATTGTTTTCTCCCATTCTGTAATTATGTTCCATATTGGATCTACCCATGTGGATGACTGTATATTTATCTACATTAAACTCCATTTGCCAGCTTACAGACCATTCTCGAATTTTATCTAAATCCGACATCAATATATCCACTTCTGCTTTAGATCAGACACTACTGCATAGTTTTGTGTCATCAGCAAATTTTGCAATCATGGATCCCATATCAATGTCCAAATCATTTATAAATATCAAGAACAAAATTGACCAGATTTGATGGTGTAGCGGATGCCCTATCCCAACTCCATCTCCTACGTTTGATCTGGTGCTCCACTGTTTGTTATTGGCTCCTTTCCCATAGGCCTTCATCCCTCCCCATTATCCGCCGTAGACATTTATTAACGAACGACTGGAATCTCCTCTGTATTGCCGTTGCAGTTCTCTAAGTTTCTGCTTCGTACAGGAGTACTGACCTTGACATCGGAATTAAACAATTTTAATTCGGTATTAAAATTTAATATTAAATACACAAAAAAATGTTACAACGGACAAGATATATATTTGACAACATCTAGAAAGTTTTATATACAGAGTACCCTGACAGATATGTACGAGGACAAGTCAGTAAGTAGGTCACATTCTGAACAAAGTTTGCTAACTCCTGAGATACAACATAGCACTAATGTAACATTAGTTTAGAATCACAGTAAGTATGTCATTGCCTTTTAGCGCAGGTTAATTTCTTTGTTTATTGATACAAAGTTATCAATTAATCAAAACCTTTTCAGCTTCCTTTTGAGTATTGTTCTTGTTGAATGTCCATGACGGGATCAAGACGCTGAGCAGCAGCAGTCAGCCATAGCGGCCAGCAAACCAGAGCTGCCAAGATCCTTCTACACCTCTAGGCGTTAATCTTTAATAACAGGCTGCAGCAGGGTAGACTGGCTAAAGAGAAGAGATTGAAGAGGGAAGGCTAATCCAGTACTAACAAAATGCTTGCTGAAGTCAGATGTTTTGGGCCAAAAGGTGCAAATATCACATTCAAGATGTAAACTATGATACAACGCATTCCATTCTCCAGACAATATCCTGCTACTTGCAAAGTCATTTTCAGGGCTTGGTAGCGGGCGATTAAGAATGAACGAAGGAGAAGAAGAAGAATACCAATGATGAGTAAGTTTATTCTTTCGTGTTCCGTGATAAAGAGCCTTAAGTGACAGGTTACAGCAGCTTTCTTCCCATACCAAGCATGCTTATGAAGGTGGACCGGGGTCCTCCAGGTAGTTGTGCTTTGCTTTACTTAATCTGCGTGACGCTCACTACTATGGGGATTATGTTGATCCACATCTCGTCAACCAGACTGCCTTGAAAATAGGCTGTTTCCAGGGAACACTACATGGAAGGGGGGATAGTGGCCTTGGTCAGTGTATTACATCTGACCATGACATGACGTCCTGGTCAGTTGGTTGTGTCTGACTGAGCTACCAATCTTGAATGACTGAGACACACATGGAAGAGGGAGCTGGACGCCAATATAGGGCTGCTGGCACAACATGGACAGACTTAGAAGAGGAAACTGGACACCAATATAGGGCTGCAGGCACAACATGGACAGACTTGGAAGAGGAAACTGGACACCAATATAGGGCTGCAGGCACAACATGGACAGACTTGGAAGAGGAAACTGGACACCAATATAGGGCTGCAGGCACAACATGGACAGACTTAGAAGAGGAAACTGGACACCAATATAGGGCTGCAGGCACAACATGGACAGACTTGGAAGAGGAAACTGGACACCAATATAGGGCTGCAGGCACAACATGGACAGACTTGGAAGAGGAAACTGGACACCAATATAGGGCTGCAGGCACAACATGGACAGACTTGGAAGAGGAAACTGGACACCAATATAGGGCTGCAGGCACAACATGGACAGACTTGGAAGAGGAAACTGGACACCAATATAGGGCTGCAGGCACAACATGGACAGACTTGGAAGAGGAAACTGGACACCAATATAGGGCTGCAGGCACAACATGGACAGACTTGGAAGAGGAAACTGGACACCAATATAGGGCTGCAGGCACAACATGGACAGACTTGGAAGAGGAAACTGGACACCAATATAGGGCTGCAGGCACAACATGGACAGACTTGGAAGAGGAAACTGGACACCAATATAGGGCTGCAGGCACAACATGGACAGACTTGGAAGAGGAAACTGGACACCAATATAGGGCTGCAGGCACAACATGGACAGACTTGGAAGAGGGGGCTGTATGCCAATATAGGGCTGCAGGCAGGATATGGACAGCCATGGCTCGAATGACTCGTGATAGGAAGACTTGACCAGTATTTGTTGAGGACCGAGACTCCACTGAGAATGGTCAGGTCTTTGATTTACCAATAAATGTAATTGACTGTATTTGGTTTACCCACTAAGAGATCAATATCAGGATAGGAAAGGCAGCAACAACAATGAGCAGATTAACAAAAAGGGTCTGGGAGAACAAGAAGCTCACTGTTAAAACAAAAACACTTGTTTACCAGGCCTGTGTCCTCAGCACTCTTCTTTATGGCAGTGAGACGTGGTCTACCTGCACCAGGAGAGCCGGCTAAACAGCTATCACATGAGGTGCCTGCGCAGAATCCTGGGCGTTGGGTGGCAAGACAAGATCACCAACGCAGAGGTGTTGGAGAGAACAGGCACTGTCACAATTTTTTCCATGCTTAGTCATCGAAGGCTCCGCTGGCTGGGACACTTTCGGAAGATGGATGATGGCAGAATACCAAAATATCTTCTCTACGGGGAATTACAGTTGGGGAAAAGGTTTCGGGGCCGGCCACTACTTCGGTACAAGGATGCATGGAAGCGGGATATGAGTGACGCATGCATCAATTTGGAACCAAGGGAACAGGATGCCATGGATCGTGTTACATGGAGGGGCAGGATTAAGCATGGAATACAGACAAAGGAGATGCTGATTGCTGATAGGCTAAAGACTCAGAGTTTGAGAAGACACACCACACCATGCGATGCCGGAAACGGTCCTGATTTTCCTTGCACACACTGTGGAAGACGCTTCTCTGCCCGGATTGGTCTTACGAGTCATATTCATTATCATCATGGACTGTAGTTACATCCTTTAGAGAGATTGGGCCCTGCCCGGTCAGCAACATGTCCATGACTGTGAGTGATGTTGTCGAGATGTAAGGCACTTGCTTCTCAAAGAGATGAATGGAAACAGTGGGAGATGGAATCCCGCAAGTTTCAACCAACCCCTGGTCTCAATGGAGGTGAGACCAGAGTACCGGTATCCTGAGTTACCTCCGGTTGTCTCAACTTATGTCTTGCCATTGGTCCAAGGTAGCTTGGGACCAAAGAGTGAGGTTGATGACCAGCGCATTTTTTCCCCTCACAACAATCTAAATATAGCACAAGTTACATCATCAAGACAAAACTGTCAGATGATGTCACCGTCATCGCTTGCGATGGGCAACTAACTAACAAGTTGCGTTCCTTTTTTAAAGAGCCAGCCAATGATATGGTGCAATTGACAGGTAGACGAAATAGTCACTGGAAAAAATATGGATAGGTAGACGAAATAGTCGCTGGAAAAAAAATGGATGGGTAGATGAAATAGTCGCTGGAAAAAAGATAGAACACAGTTCTGACTCAGAAACAATAATTTATCAACCAATGAAATGTCTTATTGACAGATAATTCATAACTCAAGGATATGTGGTACCCAGGAAGGGGCCACAGTGGCGCAGTGGTTAGTGAACTGACTTCCCAGCTAAGCGATCAGGGTTTAATCCCCAGTTGGTGTAGGATTTATTTTCCGATACCAAACCGGCTCCTGTGGTTGAACCAGCCTCAAAACCTGGGTAGAAGAAAAAATCTGGGAAGTAAATGCGACCAACGTGAGGCTGACCACATCATCCACTATGTGCTGTGGGTCCCAAAATAAAATGGGCCTAACACCATACTAAATATACGTTGCATGGTGTAACGGGATCTTCACTTTTTTTTTTAGAGAGAGAGGGGAACGAAATGCAACAGAATTTGTGGTACTTCAAATGACGTGGTGGATAACGGGGAAGAAGGAAAAAGTTTGACACAGAGAATCCAATGTCTCCTTATGCGCATTTGGGAGCTGAATGCACTAGGCATGTGATCGATGAAGTTCGATCCCCATTTAGTGCGGTATTTTTCCTATCGCAAAATGGCTCCAGGGGTAGAGTCATCCTAAAAAACTGCGTATCAGAATAATCTGGGAAGGTAAAGGTGGCCGATATATGTTGGCCACATCACCCCTAGTATGTCACACCTGGATCAAGAAAAATGTAGGCCTAACACTGTATTACCAATATGCCACACTGGCGTGTTAACGGGGGTCTTTACTTTTATATGGCCTTTGGACTGATTTGAGTTTTAGATCACTGGGTTATATGTTCAAAGGTTGGCGATTAACACACCTTGGATATAACTGGCTTAGAAGATTCTGCAGAGTCTGTATACAACCAGTTTCATTACATTTCCTTGCTCTAAGAGCTAGGCGCATCCAATCTATTCTTGAATAAATTAATTGACCATGCCTCGACTACTTCCTGTGGCAATACATTCCAAGCATTTACCAATCTCTGACCAACAAAATATTTCCTGGTATCTAATCTGTACCTTTCTTTAGTTAATTTGTAGCTATGCTCTCTTGTTCTTGTAAGCAGCTGTATTTTGAAAAAAACTTGTTATAGTCCAATTTATCCTTTCCTTAGATTATCTTATAAACCTGTATCGTCACCTCTTGAATTCTTCTCTTTTCTAGACACTGTAGGCCGGTTTTTCTTAATCTTTCCTCATAACTGTAATTTCTCTATCACCTTTGCTGCTCTTCTTTGTATCCTTTCCAGCATGTTTATATCCCCTCTATGAGAAGGACTACACACCTGTACACAGTACATTACATTACATTTGCCTTTTTCACTGCTACCTGGACTTGCTCACTCACCTTACCTGTATGATCTATTATAACCCCTAGGTCCCTTTCCTTTTCTTTCTAACATTAATCACTCCCATTCTGTAATGATATTTCATATTGGATCTATGGATATGAAGCAGGCATGAAATGATCCCGATTGAGCAGTGACAATGTATGTTCGTGCCAGACATGACTTGTAGGTGTTACACCAGGGCATCTGTCCCTCCAAAGTGTCAACATTTATATTTCACTTTATTATAAGTAAATATCGTTTTTTACAAATACAATGCACACATTTGTAATAATGATGATAATATGGTTATGTATGTGTGTCGACATATTAATGTAAAGTCCGGCCCACAGGGCATGCCAAATTTGATAACGTGGTACCAAACTTGATACGAATGGACGTCCCAGTAGCAAGCTAATATAATAATACTGGATCATATGAACAAGTATGTAGTCCATGCATATATTGCAATATTAATTTGAATGTAATAACACAGAAAGCCAACATTTTAGATTTGATTCCATGAAAATGAACAGAATCAGAGATGTGAAGATTCTATGTACGAGGTGTGTCCAAAAAGTATCAGAATTTTTGGTTTTCAAACCTCAGTAATTGTATTTTTCCGGCCCAAAGGTTGGATACTTTTTGAACATACCTCGTAAATGAAGATTCTATAAAATGTGAAGATTTCATGAAACTTCATTAAATTGAATGTGAAAATTCAATAAATGTGAAATGGAACAGAAGGAGATTAAACATGAAGATTGTGTTGCAAAAAAATCATATGTGAAGATTTCATGAAATGTGAAGATTTCATGAAATGTGAAGATTCCATTTAACAGTATACAGAAGTGAGTATTTTATTCTATGAATATACAGAACAGCTTTACAGACCCGAACCCCAGCACTTTATGTGGCAGTCACACAGACAATTCTCTCACAGTCAGTAACTGTTCTTACGAGGTAGGGTCAAAAAGTTTTACACTTTAGTGTGAAGAAGTCAAGGCACCTACCTGGAAATTTGGTGTGCACTTTAGTCCTTCTTTATGTGCTCACCTTGTAAGATAATACACTTTTCACATCTAGTCTTCACCTTCCTGAAGCCCTGATTGTAGAACTCCTCCGTCTGGGCCCGGAACTATCCATGACTCCAGTTCAGTGATCAAGTCCTGGACGTAAAAAATATCCATGTCCACATAGTTGATTCTTCATGTTCGGAAACAGGAAGAAGTTACTAGGTGCCAAGTCTGGGGAGAATGGTGAACGGGGCATGATTTCATACCCGCACGTTTTTCTGACGTCCAGGACTTGATTACTGAACTGGATATCTGGTTCTGGGCCCTGAAGGAGGAGTTCTTCAATCATGGTGTCAGGAAAGTGAAGAATAGATGGGAGAGGTGTATCATCTTGCAGGGTGAATACAAAGAGAAGGACTAAAGTGCACACCAATTTCCAGGTAAGTGTCTTGACTCCTTCATACTAAAGTGCACCGCTTTCATACCCTCCCTTGTATTTTCACAGCTTCTTTAGTGTCCAAGATAAGTTATCTTCTTCTTTGTCTTCAGACTTCGACTTGTCAATGACTTTGACAAAGCAAAAGTAGCAGTCAATTCTAGTCTCTGTACACTTCTGTACATGTGGTCTGCATGATTGATGATAGATGGACAAGGAGGTGGCCAAACAACTAAAAACACTTGTGTCGCCCACGCGAACGAGATGGAGATATGATCCGCACCACACCCGTGGACCATCATGGTACTCCAGGGTAGAAGGCAGACACAGATCCAAGTAGCTTTTAGCTTCCTGGCTTCAAGCAATCTTGCCTGATTGAATACCAGGATTCAAGTAAAGACATTAGTTGTTGTTTCGAGCGTTCGTCTTCAGACTTTGACATCAATGACTTTAACAAAGGTAGCAGTCAATCCTTTTCTCTGTACACTTTTTTATAGAAGGACATCGTTTCTATGTGTTACTCCTTTCACTAGTGTACGATGGGCAAGACTGCAATAAATGTTCCGATACATAATGTGAAATATGACATAATGTGATTTGGATGTTGTGCAAACACCATACTACCTACTTAGCAACGTTTTATACTGTCAGTTTACCTGTATTGACTATTGGAGAAATAAATAAATCGAATCTGCAGACGTACTGAAGATTGAAAGTCGATATAAAAAAATTTCCAGGTAATGGCTCATTGACTGTACTAGGACAACAACAAAATGGGACCTATGTTACAACCACAAGGTCTTCATCTGGGATGAAGAACAAATGACAACTAACAAGTCACAACAAGACACATAAAAGGAGCGGTTTAAGTTCGCTGTCATGCCAGGAAATTGTTCAGTTCAAATCATGTCTGGTCATGCTTTTTTTTGTTGTGAATTATTCATTGCCTTAGTTCACGTTAAAATCCTGTCCTAGGCCATCCGTTTCCGATCTGCCCAGGTCTTCCTTGATATTTTCCTTGAGCACTCTTCTCTATTTATTTAGTTTGCCTCTACTTATCTTGCTTTGTAGGTTCCAGAACAGAGACTGTCTTGTAAATCTCTCAACTGGTTTTCATTATGTCTCTCCTAAGCTTTACATCGAAAAACTACCCAAGCATGGACTGGACCCATGCATACACCGACGGTTCTGTAACACACACTACACAGAACGGAGGGGCACGAGCATTCCTGAACCTACCAAATGGCAGAAAAATAACACTGTCATTCGCTACTGGTAAGTATACAAGCAATTTCAGAGCGGAGGCAGAGGCACTGAGGGCGGCAGTGGAAGAAATGGTGACGCATAAAGAAAATGAAAGCCATATAGTCCTGCTTACAGATGCTCTCGCCGTAGTCACAGTGCTAAAAAGCCAGAAAAACACTGAGCTTAATGACTTAAGAGCAGCACTCTGCAAACTGTGCCAGCAGTCCGCACCAAAAAGGGTAGTGGTACAGTGGGTCCCATCACACTGCAACATCCAAGGCAACGAGAAGGCAGACAGACTGGCAAAAGAAGGTGCAAGACTACCACAAACAGATACTAGTATGACGTACGAAGAGTCAAAGCGGCTTATCAAAGCCAGATACATGACCAAATGGGAAACCGAACATACTGGTTACACCAGATACATGACCAAATGGGAAACCGAACATACTGGTTACACCAAAAACGATGCCTATTACCAGTGAACAGAAGAGAGCAGGTCGTTGTCTTCAGACTTCGCACTGGCCACAAGAGACTGAGGTACCACATATTCAACAAATTGAAGATAGGGTGTACCGACGAATGCCCGTGCGGTACCGGTAAAATGACCGCTGAACATCTGCTGCAGAACTGCCCGACATACGAGGATCAGAGAGAGCAGATGTGGCCATCCCCAGTGGAACTGCAAGACAAGCTCTATGGTAGTGGTGACAGCCTCAGGATGACCGCCGCTTTTTTCGAAAAAATAATGGTTACTGTCTGACTGCGTACGAAGAAGAAGAAGACATTATGTCTCTCCTATCCGACGTCAGTACCTTCTCCTCATGTCATCTTTCACCGATATCCGTCTGGTTTTCTCCAACAGTTCCGCATAATGATCTTATCGTATCTTTTGGATATCTTTACATAATATCTGCTCATAAGCATATGTGTCTCTGTGTACACAAAACTACGTTTGTAACATAAAAAACGAATTTGTACAAAATGAGCTCATCATTCTCGGAGGCGCTCGTACATTGTTCGTACACTGTCTCCTAATTTTATGAGGAAATCTGAAGCTAGAAAGTGAGAAGGATAAACATCACAATTCTCTTCTTTGTTGTCTATTTGGGTCCTGACCGAGCATATGGTAACCACTGTCGATGGCTCCTTACAGGTAGCACTTTGTATCATCTTGTTGTGGTAGTTTCTGTAGCAATTTGATTTGTATGATGAGATTGCTAACCTCATGAACAACTCTCTTTAGTTGCTTTTTACAACATGCATGGAAATGCAGTACACGTTCCTCTCCCCTTTATGGTAACCATGATCCACGTTCCTCCCCAGATAAAGGACCCAGGATACACGTTCCTCCCTAGATTAACGACTCAGGTCCCACATTCCTCTCCCCATATAAAGGACCTATGATCCACATTCCTCCCCTAGATAAACAATCCAGTATCCACATTCTTCTCCCAGATAAATGACCCATGATCCAGATTCCTCCCCCCAAGATAAAGGACCCAGATTCCACCTCCAGATAAAGGACCTATGATCCCCATTCCTCCCCCAGATAAAGGACCTATGATCCACATTCCTCCCCTAGATAAACAATCCAGTATCCACATTCTTCTCCCAGATGACCCATGATCCAGATTCCTCCCCCCAAGATAAAGGACCCAGATTCCACCTCCAGATAAAGGACCTATGATCCCCATTCCTCCCCCAGATAAAGGACCTATGATCCACATTCCTCCCCCAGATAAAGGACCTATGATCCATGTTCCTCCCCCAGATAAACAGACCCACATTCTTCTCCCCAGATAGAGGACCCATAATCCACATTCCCCCAAAGTTAAAGGACCCAGGATCCACGTTCTTCCCAAGTTTGCCCCCCCCCCCCCCCCTCTTAGGGTCGATTCTGAATTACATATTATTTAAAAACATTTTTAAAAGTTGAAAGCCAGCCATACAGATCTCTATGTATATCCCATATAACACTGGCTGAAGAGTATGATGGACAATAACCATTAGCAATCTTCACCATTCTCTACACAACATTATCTGACTCTGTAACATCCTCCAGTATTGAACGGTAGTCTGGAGGAGGTGATGGCTCTCCGGAGCTCAGATCCGAGTTGTATCCACTGGATGTGTTAGACATGAATTTGCCCGGCCCGACCCCGTTGCGAGACTTGTTCTGTCGTACCTTGACTCCTCCGTCCAATAAAGGCTGACTAGCTCCACTCATGGCACCATCAGGACTTCGCTCCGACGTTGAGCTTTGGGGGGATGGTGATTCTGACGACTGAGAGGGGCGCAGATACAATTGGTACTTGGCGAACGGATTTACCGAAGACGATGCTGGTGATGATGGCTGCATACTTTTAGCTCCTCCGCTACTACCACCAACAGCTGAAGCAGCTCCCGTGCCATAAACTCTAGTATTACTCTGGAACCTAGGCAACTCACCAACTTTTGACTTTAACGGGACAGAGGTTAAGCCTATATTTGTCGTAGGTTTGGCAGCGGATGGCGTGGAGGCACTGCTAGGTAGGAAGCCTCCTGAATTTCTGTAATCTCCAGGGAATGGGCCGGTTGACTCTTGACTAAATCTGTTTATGTCAATTAGTTTAGCTTCTCCACTGTTTCTATTACTGCTATCTTTGCTGTCTTGTCTAGCTGATGAAGATTTTGGTTGTCGAAGTCGAGGTGCCTTGGCTTCAACAAGCCCGTAATTAGATGCTGAGATAGTTGGTGAATTCAAAGTTATTTCTGTATTACGTGAATTCTGGGGGGAGATAGGAAGTAAGTAGTCATCATTGTCAACCCCCCCAACTAAAGTAGACCCGACTCCTTCGTAGCTACTGCTGTGTCCGCTGTCACTGTCTTCTGGTTGATGGACATCAGCAACTGTGTGTACCTGTAACAGAAATAATAGACATTTAGATATGATAACTTGTCTTATCCACTTGTGCCATGAGGCATCTTGGGGAGCCGTAGTTTTCTGTTCAGGGCCAGATGTGTCGCTGAAGTAATCGTTATCCCATGACAATTTAGAATATCTGCAACATTTCCTATCCATCTAGTTCTCGGTCGGCCACAGTTACGAAAACCAGAACGCCTTGCGTTATAGGCGCACAGGGGTAGTTGGTCAGGATGAATTCTCATTAGGTGGCCGAACTAATTGATTCTTGATTCATCAATTATTTCGGAGTATGGCCTTGCTTCAACTTCTATTCTCACAGTTATGAGAACGGAGCACACATATTTGCAGTGATTTATCAGCAGTCATCTTAGTCACCCAAGCAATAGTTTGGCAGCAAAACTGAAAAAGAGTATACGAGAAGCGTTCAAGTCAAACCAGAACTTTTTGTTCTAGTTCTACCTGGATGGGTTATAGTGTGCTCGAGCTACTATCATTAGTTAGGGGCACTTGTGTCCTATTACTGCTAGGTGGCCCACTTGCCATAGGCCAGTCACGTGACAGATAAATAAAAATGGCGGATAACACTGTTAGTGCTTGCATAGAACAGCGTGTTGTGATGAAGTTTCTGGTGAAAAAAGGATTGAAACCTGGGGAAATTTACAGAAGACAGCAATCACAATACGGAGATAAGACACTCAGTTGCAGTAAGACGTTTGAATGGTATAAACGTTTTAGTAAAGTAAAGTAACCCATAACATTACTGCCATAGGGGTGTGAGGTGTTAGCGATCTCACATTTCAAAGGCTCGGCTATATGAGGGTGGCAGCCATCTCCTCACCCTCACCGCTTTTACTTCCCGGACTGAACCGGTACCCATTTAAGGTTGGGTCGACCCGAGAGCCGTTGCGGTCTGAAAAAACATTACCGCCTCAACTGGGGAATGAACCCAGGACCACTCAGATGCGAAGCCACTGCGCTATGCGGCTCTCTAACATTTTAGAGAAGACCATACATCTGTGAGTGATGATCCTGGCTGTAGTGGCTCTCAACCAACCACAGTCATTCCTGTGAATATCCAGATTGTGGAACACCTTATCCTGGATGTTGATTTTCTACCACATGAAGTCACTGTATACAGTGAACCTCTACATTCACATTTTGAGAGATGTGCATAACCGTCTGTGGAAAAAACTGCCTGATTTAATCACGAAAGGCATCTTGCTCCTGCAAGATAACACTCAACCTCATATGGCTCACTGTACTATGTGTCTGCAGTAACTCAGCTAGGAGGTATTGCCACATCCACCTTATGGTCCAGACCTCACTCCAAGCAATTTCTGGATTGGTTCAGACATACTGACAATTCTTTCTACGCTGAAGCTTTTCAAGCATTACTTAAATGCTGAAATAAGTGCACAAACGTTGTTGGAGATTATATTGAAAAATAAATGGCATTAATAAAAAATGACTACTTGAAAAAAAATAATTTCATTACAGAAAAAAAGTCCTGGTTTGACTTGAATACCCCTCGTATTTATGCTCAGTCTGTGCTACTAGTGCAAAGATGAGCACGAGCAGAATTTTTACACATGAAATGAAGTGTTTGAGGAAGGTCATCGGTGTTACCAGGAAAGACAGACTGTGAAACAAAGACATTCGAAGTATGGCCGGCACTACATCTTGTGCAGAGTGCTTTTCCAGGCACCAAATATGCTGGTCCAGTCATCTCATGGGAATGCACCCTCTTCAACTTCCAATGATGGCTTACAATGCTGGTAGATCTGGTTACAGGGCAAGGGGGCAACCGTGAGACGGATATATGATATTAGAGTGATTGTGCAACAACACACAAGCTCATAATGACTGATGTAACACAGGAGAGACAACTTAAGTACCCTACAATGCTCTAAGGCATAAATATGATAGACAACTAACTAACTAACTAACTAACTATCTAAATAACTATCTAACTCACCAACTGACTGACTAACTAACTATCTAACTCACTGACTGACTAACTAACTAACTAACTATCTAACTCACCAACTGACTGACTAACTATCTAACTAACTATCTAACTCACTGACTGACTGACTAACCAACTAACTCACCAACTGACTGACTAACTATCTATCTCACCAACTGACTGACTAGCTAACAAGGTACTATGACACTCAATAACATACATGGAAAGACAACTAACTAACCAACCAGGTAACTAACTGTTCAGAAATACAGTAGCATCTTACCTGGAAGCAACAAAATCCCTCCACTTTGCACTTGTCTCTAGCCAATTTTTATCTGATACCTCAGCACAAGTACACAACTCATTAACTCAGTTTCTAAGATTCTTTGCCAAGTCGTCTCATGATGGCCTCGTGATTAAGACTAAATTTGCAATGCATATATATAGTTTCCCCAATACTTTTCAGCCATTCTAACCATTGGTAACAATTTTAAAAAGATAGAAAAGACAGTGAAGAACTGGATAACGATGTTTTAAAGAAGGATGTGAGTTAACGAAAGATCTTCCGAGACCAGGTCAGGCGCATATTGTTGCGTTAACTCATGTCCGAGACCAGGTCAGGCGCATATTGTTGCGTTAACTCACGTCCGAGACCAGGTCAGGCGCATATTGTTGCGTTAACTCACGTCCGAGACCAGGTCAGGCGCATATTGTTGCGTTAACTCACGTCCGAGACCAGGTCAGGCGCATATTGTTGCGTTAACTCACGTCCGAGACCAGGTCAGGCGCATATTGTTGCGTTAACTCACGTCCGAGACCAGGTCAGGCCCATATTGTTGCGTTAACTCACGTCCGAGACCAGGTCAGGCCCATATTGTTGCGTTAACTCACGTCCGAGACCAGGTCAGGCCCATATTGTTGCGTTAACTCACGTCCGAGACCAGGTCAGGCGCATATTGTTGCGTTAACTCACGTCCGAGACCAGGTCAGGCCCATATTGTTGCGTTAACTCACGTCCTTCTTTAAACATCGTTGTCCAGTTCTTCACTGTTGTCTTCGACCCACTTTTGTCACCATACACTGCCTGCATTCTGAGATGAATGTCAACTGGTCGACATCCTTCAGCTGTTAGAAACCGAATCACCGCTCGCTGATCAACTCTGGACGGATTCCGTATCTCCCTCGCCATGTTTCAACGGTCTGCTGAGGAAACTATGAGTCGGAGGATAATGACATTTTTCAAACTTGACGGTTGGTATGTGCTGTTTACACCAGAAGTGACGTCATCATGTGCATCATATGTGTGTTCACTTCGTCCAGTTAGTTCCGGTTTCATTTGAACACGTCTCGTCCATGAAGATACACATTTGCAACTCAATAGTAACGTTTGTACAGCTACCTATCTCTGAAGTTTGGAGTTGAACAAAGCCATTCACTAAGTTGGTACAGCTGCCTATCTCTGAAGTTTGGAGGAACAAAGCCATTCACTAAGTTGGTACAGCTACCTATCTCTGAAGTTTGGAGTTGAACAAAGCCATTCACTAAG
This sequence comes from Ariolimax columbianus, assembly GCA_036924085.1. Classification (NCBI taxonomy): domain Eukaryota; kingdom Metazoa; phylum Mollusca; class Gastropoda; order Stylommatophora; family Arionidae; genus Ariolimax; species Ariolimax columbianus. The sequence continues at coordinate 8,521,512 of JAVGWX010000024.1, forward strand.
TTGGTTCAGCTACCTATCTCTGAAGTTTGGAGTTGAACAAAGCCATTCACTAAGTTGGTACAACTACCTATCTCTGAAGTTTGGAGTTGAACAAAGCCATTCACTAAGTTGGTACAGCTGCCTATCTCTGAAGTTTGGAGGAACAAAGCCATTCACTAAGTTGGTACAGCTACCTATCTCTGAAGTTTGGAGTTGAACAAAGCCATTCACTAAGTTGGTTCAGCTACCTATCTCTGAAGTTTGGAGGAACAAAGCCATTCACTAAGTTGGTACAACTACCTATCTCTGAAGTTTGGAGGAACAGGGCCATTCACTAAGTTGGTATAGCTACCTATCTCTGAAACTTGGAGTTGAACAAAGCCATTCATTAAGTAGATACAAACATTTAGAAGCAGACGTAAGTTTGTGAATGCCACCATATTTGTTAACTCTGGAAATGTGAATACTGTGTAGACGTCACGATATAATGGCCAAAGTCTAAGCAGTGCAGCCTGAAATATGCCTTAAAATAATGGTCCGCCCGTCACACCGAATCGTGGGTGGCTCGAGGAATGGCATAATTTTACACAAAGACACCGGTGTGACAGGCTCAAAGTTTTTTAGTTTGTAATTTTAGCAAAATGTATTTAATATTAATCAATTTAATTTTTAAGACAAAAATTACTATATGACATATGGAGTTCCGGTATTTGCTTTGGAATACAAGACAGAAACCTGTCAAATAAGTCTGGTCTATATTAGGTTAACATTACCTGATTTTCATCAGTAGGAGGAGTAAATCCAGGAGCAATCATGTCTGGTACAGACAGTCGTCTCCCCTGGTTGTTAAGGGGCTCTAGCTCAGTATCTTCAGCCTTCTCGTTCTTCCAGCGAGGAGTGTTCTGGTACTGGGCGCTATCTTTCTTCACCTGAGGTGACATAGAGAAATATTTCAAGTCATCTTTCTTCACCTGATGTGACATAAAGAAATATCTCAAGTCATCTTTCTTCACCTGATGTGACATATAAATATCTCAAGTCATCTTTCTTCACTTGAGGTGACATAGAGAAATATCTCGTCATCTTTCTTCACCTGAGGTGACATATAGAAATATCTCCAGTCATCTTTCTTCACCTGAGGTGACATATAGAAATATTTAAAGTCATCTTTCTTCACCTGATGTGACATACAGAAATATCTCACATCATCTTTCTTCACCTGATGTGACATATAGAAATATCTCACATCATCTTTCTTCACCTGATGTGACATATAGAAATATCTCAAGTCATCTTTCTTCACCTGAGGTGACATAGAGAAATATCTCACATCATCTTTCTTCACCTGATGTGACATATAGAAATATCTCAAGTCATCTTTCTTCACCTGAGGTGACATAGAGAAATATCTCACATCATCTTTCTTCACCTGATGTGACATATAGAAATATCTCAAGCCATCTTTCTTCACCTGATGTGACAAAGAAATATCTCATCACCTTTCTTAACCTAATGTGACATCATACAAACATCTCAGTCACATTTCTTCTCCCAATGTGACATCACACAAACATACTTACTTACTTAGTCGCTCCTCTTCTACCGTGAGGTGTAGAGGTTTCCCAAAGAGAACGCCACCCTGCTCTATCCGCCGTATTTTTCCTGGCCTCTTTCCAATCCATCCCTCTATCACTTAGGGACTGTCGTATGTTGTCCACCCAACGTACTTTGGGACGTCCTCGGGGTCTGCGTCCTTGACTTTTGATCTCCCATGACCGCTTTGGTATCCGATCTTCTTCCATTCTACAGACATGGCCAAACCACTGTAGTTGGGACTGCTCCACTCGTGTCTGCAGGGGTTGAACTTCAAGATTGCTACGTATTGTCTGGTTACGGATCTTGTCCCTTTTCGTCACCTGAACCGCCTTTCTTATGTACCTCATTTCTGAAGTTTGTAATTGCCTTTCTTGGGCTGTAGTTATTGCCCATGACTCACATCCATATGTCAGGACAGGCACATAGGTCGAGCGGTATACATCCATCTTTGTTTTCCTGCTTATTTCTCTTCTACTGAGGAAACCTCTGTTTATTGCATGGAACAGTCTACCTGCTGCTGCCTAAGGTGCAGTTAACTCCTCTTTGATTCCTCCCCTGCTGTCTATTACCACTCCTAGATATTTAAAGTTGCTGACCTGCTCCAGTGCTCGTGTTCCCAGGGTTATCTGATGTCTCTTTTCATCTCTGGCGATCACCATGGTTTTTGTTTTGGAGTTGCTGATGTGCATTCCTCTCTTTTTCAACTCTTCTTCCCAGACCTGCAAGTTGATCTGGAGATGTGCTTCGGTTTTTGTGATCAGGGCCACATCGTCTGCAAATGCTAGTTCTGATATGTAACTTGGTCTCATCTTCCAGTACCCTACTTCATACGTTTTTGTCCGTTCCTTGCAGGCTTTGATGACTTCATCCATGAGGAGTATGAAAAGGTACTGTGATAGAATGTCCCCCTGTCTTACTCCGCTAGTGGTCTTGAACTCTCCTGACTTTTGATTTGATGTCCGCACATAATTTCTGCATTTTTTATAGAAACTCTGTATGGCAGAGATCAGGGGTTCTGGGATGTTTTTCCTTGTCAGGCACTCCCAGAGTTTGTTCCAAGGAACTTTATCAAATGCTTTCTCCAAATCCAAAAAGCAGAGATGCATCTCTTTATCATATTCAAGAGCCTTTTCACTTAGCTGTCTCAGTGTAAAGATAAAGTCTTGAGTACTTCTGTTTGCCCTAAACCCACATTGAGTTTCATCCATGTTTGGCTCTGCTAGACCTCTTAATTGCCGTTCTAGAATCCTAGAGTAGACTTTCCCGGGGACACTGATTTTCACATTGTCGATTGTCGCCCTTTTAAATATTGGTATTATTATTGCAACCTCCCAGTCTCTTGGTATCTTCTTGTGACGCCAAGCTGCCTTGAGAATCTTCATGAATAGCATCTCTCCTGCCGCTCCCATGTATTTAACCATTTCTGGTGTTATACCATCATGTCCTGCTGCTTTACCAATCTTAATTTTCTCCAATGCTGCCTTTAGTTCTTCCATTGTGATTTTATCGTTTCCCTCCATGGCTCCCTCTTCTTGATTTGGGACTGTTACTTCCAGAGCTTGGTTGTCCTCCACTCCAAGGAGATCTGAGAAATATTCTTTCCATCTGTTCATTACCTCTTCTGGGGCGGTCAACAGCGAAACCTTGTTTATCTTTAACAAATTTCAGGGGGCATTCCTTTTCCTTCCGCATGTTCTTTAAGGTCCTGTAGAACAGTTTCTGGTTTTCTCCAGCATCATTTTCCAGTTTCTCTCCAAATTCTTCCCAGGATTTCTGTTTGGCCTTGAGCACAGTCTTCTTTGCTTCTATTCTAAAATTTACATATTCTTTATATTTCTTTGTTTGTTCTTTTGTTCTCAGTCACATTTCTTCTCCCAATGTGACATCACACAAACATCTCAGTCACATTTCTTCACCCAATGTGACATATGCAAACCTCTGTCACATTTCTTCACCCAATGTGACATATGCAAACCTCTGTCACATTTCTTCACATACTGGAAAGGCTACAAAGAAGAGAAACAAATCTTACAGTGGAATTCTAGAATTGCTTTCTCAGTCATTGATCAAAGGTCTAAGAAGATTCGAACATACGGATAAACTTTTTCATACCTTTGGTGGTAGCGTACTCTCCTTAATTGTTGATGAAACATTGATGTAGGTAGCTTCGGCAGGTGTTGGTGGCATCTTCAGGTAGCCGTCACTGTCAGTGGCAATGTTTGGCTCAGTGTCGTCACCTTCTTCGGGGGTCTTCAGGTAGAGTGAGGACAGATCCAGGTAATACTAACAGAAATAAATCACAGAATGAGGCTTTCAAGAGAAATGTAAGGAATTCAACATAAATATCACTATATTGCACTAATTAGACTATATTGTATGTATGTGCTATATTGTACTGTCTGTATGTGCTATATACTATGTGTATATGTGCTAAATTGTATGTGCTATATTGTTTGTGTGTATGTGCTATATTGTACTGTCTGTATGTGCTATTTAATACTGTATGTATGTGCTATGCTGAAGGTATGTAGAGTGTGTAGCCTAGTTGACAGTGAGCTGGCTTACTGACAGGGATTACAGCATGCCACTGGTTTGAATTCCTGAACAAACAGAAAAAAATCAGGGCTGTGGTACATGCCTGGTATGACTGCTCCTCCTGTCGACCAAGCTGTAAATGGGTACCTGATGTATGAGTTAGGCAAGGTAAAAACAGCAAGGAAGGGAACTGGCCACTCCACCTCACATAGGCTGCGACTTAGTGCATGAAGAGCTATCTTCATCCTCGATGGCAGTTGTTGCCATGGGACTGATCTTTTGTTTAATATACCATTTCATCACAAGGCAGTCATATTTTTTTCAGTCACTCCACAAGAAAAGGAGGGTTTGAATACACAGTGAGAGTGGACAGAATCGCAGGGGAGAGGGGCAGAGGGAAGGGCAGAGGGAGGGGAAGAGGGACAGAGGGAGGGGAAGAGGGACATAGAGAGGGGAAGAGGGACGGGAAGAGGGACATAGGGAGGGGAAGAGGGACAGTGGGATGGGAAGAGGGACAGAGGGAGGGGAAGAGGGACAGAGGTAGGGAAAGAGGGACAGAGGGAGGGGAAGAGGGACAGAGGGAGGCAAAGAGAGAAAATATTGGACAACTTGAAAGTATGGCATGGGAGGCTTTCAACCGCGCAACTGATAAACCACAGACGTGATAAGAAGAAATTGATGTCCAGGATCGCCTACTGGCAGGGCACTTGATGATGATATTGTACTAAACACAATTGCTGTTGTGATTCCCTTACTTTCAAGTCAAAGACAAATTTAACCGTTTACAGTTCCATCCGATCTAAATGTCGAGCACGTTCAAAATTCCTGGGCAGTTGGAAATCGAAAGGAGTAACTTAACGGCCGCTGCCCAGACAAAATTCTATTTAAAAATCTACCCAAGTTATTTGTACTTTCCCCCGGGTGGTTTTTTTAAGAGCAGCTATAGATGGTGCCTAACTGGCTGCGGGTCTACTTAGCTCAGTGTTTGAGTCTATTTAAGATTTACATCAGTAAAAACCACCCTTCGTGAAACTGGTTGTATACAGACTCTGTAGAGTCTTCTAAGCCAGTATAAAGAAGTTAAGTTAAGTTAATTTAAATTGAGGGCGCACAAAACATCATTTGCCGTCGATTCTACTGAAATCGACAGCTAACACCTGTGTAATGATGTTTTATGTTTTTAGAATGACTTTAAGTATGGTGGAAATTCTCATGCATGCACAACATTCATTTGATGAAGAGCTCCTGCCGATAGGCCACTATTTATTTTGGTGATAACTTAATTGTGTTAACTTGCTTATATGTAAATTTGTGCCACATGAACCAAGAAATGGGTTATTTGATCAAGTCGTTGGATGTGTATCTGGATTACACATGGATATTCTTCTTCTTCTTCTTCTTCATCGTACGCAGTCAGACAGTAACCATTATTTTTTCGAAAAAAGCGGCGGTCATCCTGAGCTTGTCTTGTGGTTCCACTGGTGATGGCCACATCTGCTCTCTCTGATCCTCGTATGTCGGCAGTTCTGCAGCAGATGTTCAGCGGTCATTTTACCGGTACCGCGCGGGCATTCGTCGGTACCACCTATCTTCAATTTGTTGAATAGGTGGTACCTCAGTCTATTGTGGCCAGTGCGAAGTCTGAAGACAACGACCTGCTCTCTTCGGTTCAACTGGTAATAGGCATCGTTTTTGGTGTAACCAGTATGTTCGGTTTCCCATTTGGTCATGTATCTGGCTTTAATAAGCCGTTTTGACTCTTCGTACGTCACACTAGTATCTGTTTGTGGTAGTCTTGCACCTTCTTTTGCCAGTCTGTCTGCCTCCTCGTTGCCTTGGATGTTGCAGTGTGATGGGACCCACTGTACCACTACCCTTTTTGGTGCGGACTGCTGGCATAGTTGACAGAGTACTGCTCTTAAGTCATTAAGCTCAGTGTTTTTCTGGCTTTTTAGCGCTGTGACTACGGCCAGAGCATCTGTCAGCAGGACTATATGGCTTTCATTTTCTTTAACACATGGATATTCAAGACTTCTTCTTTGGCGTTTGTCCTGAAAATTATGTTGTGGCCTGTTATAGCTTACATCGAGGCTGAGATATCTGCACCTTTTGGCCCGGCATATCCAATTTCAGCTGCCTTTTTTTAGTACCAGGTTTGCCTTCCCACTGCGATCCCAATCCCTTTGCAAGACTACACCAGTGCAGCCTGTTTCCAGGGCCGCCATGTGGAGACAGAATAGGGTCTTCGTCAGCTATGGTTTCTATTAGTCAATGGCTGGTGTCAGCTCATGCATTGCTGTATCTTTGCCGCAGATATTCAGTACAAGATAATAGGGTGGCTGCAAGGTAGGTGGATAGCTGAAATAAGAGTAGTTAGACCGCAAGGCAGGTGGATAGCTGACATAAGAGTAGTTAGACCGCAAGGCAGGTGGATAGCTGACATAAGAGTAGTTAGACTGTAAGGTAGGTGGATAGCTGACATAAGAGTAGTTAGACCGCAAGGCAGGTGGACAGCTGACATAAGAGTAGTTAGACTGCAAGGTAGGTGGATAGCTGACATAAGAGTAGTTAGACTGCAAGGTAGGTGGATAGCTGACATAAGAGTAGTTAGACTGTAAGGTAGGTGGATAGCTGACATAAGAGTAGTTAGACTGTAAGGTAGGTGGATAGCTGACATAAGAGTAGTTATGCAACAGCACTGGCTCACAACGACCTATGAACTTGGCACAGGACAGATGACTCCTCACATTGCTTAATGGCAAAAGTGGAAAGAAAATAACTATTCAATGCTAGCCCAATTCACATTCTGAAAGGGAACGATATGGGCTAGTGGTTAAGTGACATGGCTCACAACCAGAAGGTGCTGGGTTCGATTCCCATCACAGCACTGGCCGTTACCTCGGGGAAATGCAGGAGGAAGCAGACCCTTACATAAAATGCATGGTGAAGTCGGATGCACTGGGCCGACAGGCGCAAAATAAAAACCACAGTGCAACGCACACCGCCTTGGGGATTAGAGAAATAAGGTGAATGTAAATAAAAAAAGAAGATTCTGAAAGCAGTGTGTTGTGAATGTAGTAATGCTTTAGGCGAAATAATGCAACCACGTATAATTCCTCTGGTGACTAAAATGAATAAATATTAAGCAGTGCTTTCCTTACTAACTTGAATCCTGATATTCAATCAGTCAAGGTTACCTAATGTCAGATAGCCAAAGCTGCTTAAAATGTGCCTGTCCTACCGTAAACCATCGTAAAATATTAAATTTTGAAATTTGTGAAAAAAATTACGCAGAGCGATAAAGGATAAGATGGACTCGCACATCGGAAAAACCACCCTCCAAGAAATGTGGTCCTATACAGGCTCGGTAGAGTCTTCTAAACCAGTATAAAGACGTTAAGTTAAGTTTTAACTTCTTTGTCGTTCGTCCAGGAAAGGATGTTCTGACGTCGTTTAGTAGAAGTTTAGCGAGGCTGCGGTATCGTGCCTTTCAGCCTCACAGATCTGGCTTCAGTTAGGATTTTTTTTATACCAGGTTTGTCTTCCAACTGCGGTCTCTACTCTTTAAGCTAGGAATAGATGGCACAGGACAGGAAGATTTGACATGTCTATACTCCGCAGGAACTGACAGATTTTGATTGATTGAATCCTAGATCATTTTGTAAGTATTTATTTGCCTATTTGTGATTTGGAAACTTGCTTGGTACGGCCACATATCGAAATCAAACAGTCTTTACAATACGATCCTGCACAGAAAGGCGCAAGACGGACACCAAAGAGGTCGTCCGCAAAAGAGGTTGGAGGACAACATAAAAGAATGGATCAATCTCTGACCAGAGAAGGCATAAGCAGCAACTGCTGACAGAGAGGGGTGGCATGTGTATCTTCATGTATGCCCCAATGACCTCATCTGTTACCGGGATGACCTGACCTGATTTGCCCAGTTTACCTGTTTGACATTAGACTCCAGGAAGTTCCCCATTTGAGACACAAGGTCCAGGAAGGATGGTCTTTCATCTGGGTCCACCTTCCATGTCTGCAACATCACTTTGTACCTGAGGAGCAGAAATCGTGGACATCATCTGTTTATGTATACAGACTTTCTTCCTTTAAATTATCAAGATCGGGTTAGGGTTAGGGTTAACGTCACAAAACACACTTGTCAAAACTAATTTATTACAGAAACTGTAATCAACAACAAAAATACTAGTATTAGGAGTCAGGCGGTCATATCCTCAGCCACACTACACATTTCGACGTATCCTCAACATTTGGAAGTAACTTCAACTTTTGGATGTATCCTCAACATTTGGAAGTAACTTCAAAATTTGGATGTATCTTCAACTTTTGGATGTAACCTCAACATTTGGAAGTAACTTCAACTTTTGGATGTATCCTCAAATGTTAAAGTATTAGCAGCATTTGGATATATCCTCAACATTTGGATATATCCTCAACATTTGGATATATCCTCAACATTTGGATATATCCTCAACATTTGGATATATCCTCAACATTTGGAAGTATTCTCAACCAATTGACAGATTTGGAAGATACCATCAGTATCTACACTCTTCGCCATTTGCTGAGAGGAATTGAGCACCTATGGGTCTGCCCGGAGTGAAATGACATAGACTTTTAACAGACCAGAGAGGAAAGATGCTCATCTCTAAAGAAATGAATGAACAAAAGTGAGAGAATGTGGGTGATTCGAATCAAACAATTTTCAAGCGACCTATTTCCCCAAGACAGATTAGATCAGTGGTTAGTCTTATCGGAGATGGATGATAAATTCAGAGGTCCTATGTGTATAAGAACCTTTGACAATTGAAAAAAAAATAGTAGGCTGTTAGCTGTTGTCTGGGCAACAGTTTTAAAGGCAACCAACGAAGTCATACCCAATGGTGACTGGCATGAAGACCAAAAGAGCAGGGAGGCCCTCCATTATTTGAAGACACAACAGACCAAACACTTGTTTGTCTGTCCACTTAATTCATCATAATCAAATCATTCAGTCCTGGAACTAGTTTAGGGCCCTGACTGCATCATCATCAAGCCTTTCAATTCTGAGACTAGTTGAGGGTCCTCACCCCATCATCTTCAAGTCATTCAGTCCTGGGATTAGTTTAGGGCCCTGACCCCATCATCTTCAAGTCATTCAGTCCTGGGACTAGTTTAGGGCCCTGACCCCATCGTCTTCAAGTCATTCAGTCCTGGGACTAGTTGAGGGCCCTGACCCCATCATCTTCAAGTCTTTTAATTCTGAGACTAGTTTAGGGCCCTGACCCATCATCTTCAAGTTATTCAGTCCTGGGACTAGTTTAGGGCCCTGACCCCATCATCTTCAAGTCATTCAGTCCTGGGACTAGTTTAGGGCCCTGACTCCATCGTCTTCAAGTCATTCAGTCCTGGGACTAGTTGAGGGCCCTGACCCCATCATCTTCAAGTCTTTTAATTCTGAGACTAGTTTAGGGCCCTGACCCATCATCTTCAAGTTATTCAGTCCTGGGACTAGTTTAGGGCCCTGACCCCAACATCAAGTCATTCAGTCATGCGACTAGTTTAGGGCCCTGACGCCAACATCGTCATTCAGTCCTGGGACTAGTTTAGGGCCCTGACCCCATCATCTTCAAGTCATTCAGTCCTGGGACTAGTTTAGGGCCCTGACGCCAACATCGTCATTCAGTCCTAAGACTAGTTTAGGGGCCTGACCCCATCATCTTCAAGTCATTCTGTCCTGGGACTAGTTTAGGGCCCTGACCCCATCATCTTCAAGTCATTCAGTACTGGGACTAGTTTAGGGCCCTGACCCCATCATCTTCAAGTCTTTCAATTCTGAGACTAGTTTAGGGCACTGACCCCATTATCTTCAAGTCATTCAGTCTTGGGACTAGTTTAGGGCCCTGACCCCATCATCTTCAAGTCATTCAGTCCTGGGACTAGTTTAGGGCCCTGACCCCATCATCTTCAAGTCATTCAGTCCTGGGATTAGTCACTGTCATGTCTCTGCATGCTTGTGTCACAAAGGTATTTCATTGTCTACCCATTTCAATTCTTCCCTGTGAACTGTCTCCCAAGACTTTCTTCAATGGGCCCTTGTAGCATAGGTTGGGGCCCAACCAGACCTTGTTTTTATATCTTTTGTAGCAACTTTCTTCTTCTCCCACTTCCGCCAAAACCATTTCATTTGATTTCTTCTCTGTCCAGTTCACTTTATTCATCTTTCCGTAACACCACATCTCAAAAGCCTCCAAGTTTTCTCCTCTTTTTTATTTATTGTCTTATTCTGTTATTATTATTACTGCAAATTTCTTTGGTACTGACTAATAATGAGAATCAGTTCTGTAATTACTGACTTATTTTCCGTGTCCAAGCACCACGTCATTCAGTATGCATCCAGTATTCAACGACATGGATTACCTTGTCATTTACCTCCAGCATGTAGCACCTATTGCATGTTTCCTGGAGGTTGGTGCAGGTCATCAGGTGGTCTGGGTCCTGTATTGCGCTACAGTCACATGTGTCATCATCTGTCGTATCATACTCCTCTTGCACCGTGATACCCCAGTTTGGAGTCTGTTTAGCGACTTCCATGTTGTGTATGGTAGATGATGTCCGGCGGCAGGTTCCTCCTAAAGCTCTTTCTCTGGGGCCTGCATAAATTTATACCATCTTTTGATTGGGCGACTTTCAGAGCTTGTCTGTATGGGCTAAGTTGATTTTAGAAAACTAGGTCTGGATTTGAGTCTTGTGCTCTGTACCTGATGTCCAAACATTGGGTGTCTTGGATAGTGCTCCTGGTTTTCTCGTCCGATTTCTGCTGCCTGTTTTATTGCCATATCAACTAGTTTTGCATAAGCACAGTTTTTCCAGACTGGTGCAGCGTATTCAGCTCTGGAAAAACACAAGGGAAGTGCAGATGTCCGAAGGACTGATGGCTGTGCCCCCCATGTTGTGCTGGTCAGTTTTCTGATGATATTATTTCTTGTGTGTATCTTACGCTTTGTTTCCTGACAGTGCTGTAATGATCTGATTTGATTGAAATGCTGACCTACTTAACCTGAAGCACGCTACATCTTTGTTTACAAAAAATGTGCATCTCGCTACGGTAATCAACTTTCAAAATTTGTAACTTTTCTGTTTGTTTGTCAATAAATATGATTTTCTTGTGTATAGAGACATGATTGAATAAAGAACTTGTGGGTGTTATTATTTTTGTTGTGTGTTTGTTAGTTTCTGAGTTACAAAAAGATGAAGTTGACAATTTATGAAAACTCAGAAAAATTGGGACTCGACCGCTAGGCCTAGTCGCTCTGATAGAAAACCACAACAACGTATCGATACTGTGTTTACAATATTGACACAACTGTTAGTTTCCAATTCAAACGTAGTTCTTTCATCTAAACAAACAAAATAGACAGATCTACTCGATAAAAATCGTCCCCAACAACCTACTTCACTGTTCAACAGCGATTTGTAATCTAACATACGATACTTTAACCGGCAAAATATCGTGTATATATGGATGACGTATTCAGCATTTTTTTAAAATGGCTGTCGGGAGTGTCTCCGTTCCCCCCAATTTTTTTTTTTACAAGCACCGTTTTTGTGTATGGAGCGTGAGTCTAGACATTCTTGACCAGTGCGCGCTAAAGGTTAACAATTATGATAACGAAGATAGCTATGGCAATGATAAAGTTGATGAGTTATCAATGGTACTCACAATTCCTCACTAGAATATTGAGGTTTGTCCATACGATAACCAGATTTTAGCAGGCCAATAAACTTTTCATTGATCTCAACACCTGGGTATGGGTTTCCTCCTATGTGGGGAATAAGGCACAGAAACATGTTAGCATGATGGAGTGATGGAATAAGGTGAAAATGATGGAGGGATGAGTCAAGGTGAAAGTGATGGAGGGATGGAATAAGGTGAAAATGATGGAGGGATGGAATAAGGTGAAAATAGAGGGATGGGATAAGGTGAAAATGATGGAGGGATGGAATAAGGTGAAAATGATGGAGGGATGGAATAAGGTGAAAATGATGGAGGGATGGAATAAGGTGAAAATGATGGAGGGATGGAATAAGGTAAAAATGATGGAGGGATGGGATAAGGTGAAAATGATGGAGGGATGGAATAAGGTGAAAATAGAGGGGTGGGACAAGGTGAAAATGATGGAGGGATGGAATAAGGTGAAAATGATGGAGGGGTGGAATAAGGTGAAAATAGAGGGGTGGGACAAGGTGAAAATGATGGAGAGGTGGGATAAGGTGAAAATGATGGAGGGATGGAATAAGGTGAAAATGATGGAGGGATGGAATAAGGTGAAAATGTTGGAGGGGTGGAATATGGTGAAAATAGAGGGGTGGGACAAGGTGAAAATGATGGAGGGATGGAATAAGGTGAAAATGATGGAGGGATGGGATACGGTGAAAATGATGGAGGGTGGAACAAGGTGAAAATGATGAAGGGATGGGATACGGTGAAAATGATGGAGGGTGGGACAAGGTGAAAATGATGGAGGGGTGGGACTAGATGACCTTAATCCTGAGGCCAATAAATCCCTTTGCCCAACCTCAGCAATAGCAATAATCACTGTAATTACAATTTGTGAAGTAGTCGTTACATTGTTGCTGTCCTAAATAAGTCCTAAAACAAGCTAACACCTGTATTTCCACCTAAAATATACCTGTCACCAATGACAAGAAAGACTCACCTAAGGAGAAGAGCTCCCACAGAAGTATGCCATAAGACCATCTGAGAAAAAAAAATTAAAGTTGAAATTAGCAACAAAAAAACATTGAGCCTATAAACTTTGCATTCAAATAACAATAGTGCGCTTAGGTGACGATCAGGGCCTGTCGCGTCGAATGACCATGTCCAAGACCACGTCTGATGGCTGTGTCCCAGGCGGCCTGCAGTTCTTTTGAGGAGGTGGCAAAATGTTTTAGCCAGGTGTTGCGAGTGACTCCCCCCCCCCATAAGACAGTCAGAGCATCATGTGGGCCAGGTCTTTCCGGGAAAGGTGAGCAACGTGACTGAAGAGACAATGGCGAACAATCGTTGAGGTAATGCCTGCTTGTTGAGTACATCAATCCACTTCACCGTTGGAAATTAAGTGATGCCAGTGGATCTTGAGGATGTATCTCTGGTTGGGCAGGTGAAAGGCCTCAAGATGCTGCCGGTCCTGCTGCAGTAGTGTCCAGGTCTTGGAGACGTAAAAGAGGATAGGGGCGATGCAGGAGTATATACAAAACCTGGTCTCGAGGAAGAGCCTCTGCTGGTACCAGCCTCTGTCGAGCGAGTGTATCGATTCAAATAACGAGCATTCATAATAAAAATTATAATTGTATGTAAACTCCATCCTGGTATTCAATCAGGCATAACGAGTGTCCAGTGTCAGGTAGTTAAATGTTGTTTGAACTCTTTTCTGTCGTTTATCTTGTAGTACCACGCTCAATCAACGTGAAGAAAACAAAGGTGGTTGTTGTTAAATGCCCACAATGAGTAGGATTAGTATTTTTGTGGACCCTGAAAGGGACGTTTAGAAGCGGGTTGTTGTAGCTTTTCTCACATCCCGAGCATGCTGATAGAGGTGAACATGGGTCCTCCAGTCGGTTGTATTTTGCTTGGCTTCATCTGCGTGTCTATCTCCCACCTTGTTAGCCAGGCTGCCATAAAAACAGACCATTTCCATGGAGCACTACGTGGAAGTCTGGGTAGGGAATCTTGGCCAGTATATTTTGCCTGACCCTGATTATATAGTCTAATCAGTATATTTCACCTGCACCTGACTAACACGTCCGATCGGTATGTTCACCTGAACCTGAATAACACATCCGATCAGTATGTTTCACCTGACCGTGACTAACACGTCTGATCAGTATGTTTCACCTGACCATTGACTGACATGTCAGGTCAATATGTTTCATATGAACCTGACTGACACATCTGATCAGTATGTTGTGCTTGACTAAAAAAGATGAATCCTATTAACAAAAAACAAATCATGCTGGAGGGAGACCTGTTGGAAGAAATGGCATCCTTTTCTCACGATTCAAAATCCGATACCCGCATCCTGCACATCCTGCTTGCTTACAACCCTGCACCAACGTAATGACCTGCCTTAATACCTCTTCTCCCACTGTAATTCCCCATAAAAAATATCCAGGGATGGCGTGGGTTAGTGGTTAAGTGACATGGCTCACAAACTGAAGGTGCTGGGCTTGCTCCCCAATCACAGCACCGGCTGTTACCTCAAGGAAGCATACCCTTAGAAAATGCAGGAGGAAGTAGACCCTTACATAAAATAAATGCCTAATTCGGATGCACTGGGCCGACAGGTGCAAAAATAATAACATTGAGCAATGCCGGCCGATTGGGGAATAGAAAAATCAGGCGAACGCAAACAAAAATAAAGATCCTTTGTTATTCTTCCATCCTCCGTCTTCCGAGTGTGTGACAGTCCCCTGACACTTTAAAGATTAAGCATGAAAAAGACTGCACTATCCTCTCCAACCCTCTGTGTTCATAATCTTGTTCTATCACCCACCTCCCAGGAGCGCAGGCACTTAATGTGAAAGCTGTATAGCCACCTCTCCCAGTGCGCGTAAGTATACCACGTTTTACCTCAACTCTCCCAGTGCGCGTAAGTATACCATGTTTTACCTCAACTCTCCCAGTGTGCGTAAATATACCATGTTTTACCTCAACTCTCCCAGTGTGCGTAAATATACCATGTTTTGCGCCCCTCTTCCAGTGCGAGTAAGTATACCATGTTTTATTCCCTTAATACGTAGGGTGCTGAGGATACAAGCCTGGTAAACATGGGTTTTTGGTTGCTAGTATTTATGTTATACAACATAAGTGCTAGCACGCTTTTCATGTGTCTGGCCGTTTTTGGGGTTCCGCCTTTGATCCTCAAACAATGCTTACTAGGACTACTTTCAGAAGTAGAGATCAGGACTACTTTCAGAAGTAGAGATCAGGACTACTTTCAGAAGTAGAGATCAGGACTACTTTCAGAAGTAGATATCAGGACTACTTTCAGAAGTAGAGGTCAGGACTACTTTCAGAAGTACAGATCATGAGTGGAGTGATGTATTAATAGAGCACAGGAATATTTCGAAGGAGACAAGGCTGACTTAAATTCTAGGTATGCCTGAAAAAGTTGTTTTTTTAAAGCTCTGGAACTTTTAGAACCTTGGATGTATAGAAACATTACAGAGTCATGGATTAAACCTTGGATGTTATAGAAACATTACAGAGTCGTGGATTAGACCTTGGATGTTATAGAAACACTACAGAGTGATGGATTAAACTTTGGATGTTATAGAACCATTACAGAGTCATGGATTAAACCTTGGATGTTATAGAAACATTACAGAGTCATGGATTAGACCTTGGATGTTATAGAAACATTACAGAGTCGTGGATTAGACCTTGGATGTTATAGAAACATTACAGAGTCATGGATTAGACCTTGGATGTTATAGAAACATTACAGAGTCGTGGATTAAACCTTGGATGTTATAGAAACATTACAGAGTCGTGGATTAGACCTTGGATGTTATAGAACCATTACAGAGTCAAGAATTTACAAAAAACAGCAAAACAAATTGCAGCTCCCCATGACTTCCAACAAAGTAATTGAACAAATAAGACGAGACGAGACAATGATACTAACACATCACTCTTGGTTGTGTATATTCTGTGCGTGAAGGACTCCAAGGCCATCCATTTGACTGGGACAGGTCCCTGTTGGCAAGAAGAAACAAGTTATTAAATATCTTAGTTCTCTAAATTTACCTCAATAGACAAATTCTATTAATCTTTGGTGAATGACAAGTGCAAAATATGCTATCATTTATTGTGGATTACACTCACAACTAAATTTCACAAATTGTCAACATTGCATAGTACTGTCGTCACTTAGTAACATTTAGTGTCAATGCGACATTTGATATGTCACTTACAACCATCTTCTTCTTCTTTTTCTTCAAAGGCTGTAAGACGTCAACTTGAGTTTGTTAAAAAAAAGTAGTGGTCATCCTGAGGCTGTCGACACTACCATAGAGCTTGTCTAGTGTTGCCACTGGTGATGGCCACATGTGCTTTCTCTGGTCCTCGTATGTCGGGCAGTTTTGCAGCAGATGTTCAGGGGGTCATTTTCCATGTACCACAGGTGCATTCGTCAGTGCCACCTATCTTCAGTTTATTGAATAGATGGTACCTCAGTCTGTTGTGGCCTGTGTGGAGTCTGAACACCACAACCTGCTCTCTTCTGTTCAACTGGTAAAAAAGCATTATTTCTTGTGTAGCCAGTATGCTCTGTTTTCCATTCGTTCATGTATTTGGCCCTAATAAACCTTTTGGACTCTTCGTAGGTCACACTAGAATCTGATTGTAGTAACCTTGCACCTTCTTTTGCCAGTCCTCGTTGCCTTGAATGTTACAGTGGGATGGGTCTCACTGTACCACTATTCTTATGGGTGTGAACTACTGGCATAGTTGACAAAGTACTGATCATAAATCATTTAGTTCTGTATTTTTCTGGCTTTTTTAGTGCTGTAACCACGGACATGGCATCCATCAAAAATAACTATCTGGCTTTCATTGCTTTCGCCTGTCAGCATCACTTCTACTGCAGCCTTCAATGCCTCTGCCTCCGCTCTGAAATTGTTTGAGAACTTTCCAGTTGCCAATGACAGTGTTATCTTTCTACCGTTTGTTAGGCTCAGAAATACCCGTCCCCCTCCATTCTGTGTTGCGTTCGTTGCAGAACCGTCAGTGTATGCATGGGTCCAGTCAGTGCTTGGGTAGTTTTTCTGTATATCCTCAGAGTTATGTCTCTTCTTTCGTTACTTACAGCCATCTCAGCTACTTCCATCGAACTGTTAGTAATTGAGAATTTGATGTAGATGTAACGCAGGCAAGGGGTGTAGGAAGTGGACGATAGAGTCCATATTAAGGAATCCATCTTTTAGCATTATAAGGCAGTCTCTGTTTTGAAATTGCCAGGGCAAGAAAAGTCAAGGAAAACAAAAATAGTGAGAAGGCAGCTAAAAGACAAACATAAAACAAATGGAAGACAAAGAGAGAGATGGAGTGACGTGGCATGTTTTGTTGAAGATATCTTCTTCATATAGATAAATTCTAACAAACTAAATTCTAATGTTTGACATGGACAAATTCTGAAAAACAAAACTTTTATGTTCCACATAGACAAATTCTGAGAAACTTAATAGTAGAAAAATTAAGTTCCAGACTTACATCTCCCTTCTTGTGATACTCTGCATCTTGGTACAGATCCTTGGCCAGACCAAAGTCACAGATCTTAACAACATTCTCCTCGGTCAGTAGAACATTCCTTGCTGCCAGGTCTCTGTGGATATACTGTAGACAAGACAAGAACAAATACTGCATTAGTCTATATCAGTGTTTTTCACTTATTTCCACTTTTCCATGCCAAGACACAAAGCGTAAGATACATGCAAGAAATAATATCATCAGAAAACTGACCGGCACAAAATGGGGTGCACAGTCATCTGTCCTTCGGACATCTACACTTGCCCTGTGTTTCTCCGTAGCTGAATCCACTGCGCCAGTCTGGAAAAACTCTGCTCATGCGAAACTAGTTGATACAGCAATAAATGAGGCGGGTCGGGTAGTATCAGGGTGCTTAAAACCCACCCCCATTGATAAAATATACCCCATAATTGGCATAGCACCCCCCGAGATCGGAAGAAGCATCGCAGCAGAAATCGAACGAGAAAATCAGAAGCACGACCCAAGGCACCCAATGTTTGGACATCAGGTACAAAACACAAGACTCAAATCCAGACATAGATTTCTAAAAACAACAAACCCCTTACATACAAACCCTGAAAGTCGCCGTATCGAGAGGTGGCACGAATTGGTGCAGGCCCCAGGAAGGAACCTGCTCCTGGACATCATCTACCATACACAACATGGAAGTCGCTGAACAGACTCCGAACTGGTGTATCACGGTGCAAGAAAAGTTTGGAAAACACTTACTTACTTCCCATGTTTTCCAAACTTTTTTTGACTGGTAACCCCACCTTATCTATCTATCTTCAGTCCACTTATGCAGTTAGACGTCATGGGGAGGTGTGACCTCTTTTGTTTCATATGTTTTGGCAGGTGAAAATCCACTGGTGACTTGCCAAGTCAATCCCAGCATCTGTTAGCCCCTGAAATATATTATCGCCTATTTTTGAGACTGGTGGAGATGGAAACGTAAATTAGAGCAAGGCAGACCTGTAGCCTGTCACGCGCCATCTATGCCGCTCCACTAACCACATAATCAAGACCTATTGTTATAGCCGCACAGTCCCACACATATTCTCTGTGGGGCGAGAATCCTTAGAATAATTTTAGTCGATTTTTAAGTTGAATTTTGCCAGAGCAGCGATCGTTAGGCCTACTCTTTTCGATTTCCAACTGCTAAGGTATTTTGAAGAGATCAGGGAAAATATTTACCGAATGATCCACATGAAAAAATCCTGGTGTCTCCACTGGGATTGAACCCGCGACCTTCAGCACCCGAGGCGAATACCTTACCTCGAAACCACTGGGTCCCCCCGACCCCACCTTTTATAATAGCAATATTGCCTGTCAACCCATTCCCATTTGCATGAATAGCAGCAAAGATGGTGCAGCAACTGACTGTGGGTCTACATTGCTCTGCTGTTTTAGTTCATTATAGATGCCACCAGACCATGGATTTGCCTTGAATTTTCAGTCAACGACTTACACTTGTGTTCACGGAAACATGTTGTTGTTTTCCATTTGGACTGGTTAATTCGTTCGTTAATTTGTAAGACTTGGCTATATGAGGACGGTAGCCATCCCCTCTCCCTTGCCACTTTTACTTCCCAGACTGAAATGGTACCCATTTAAGACTGGGTCAACCTGGGAGTTGTTGCGATCTGAAAAAACATTTCCGTCTCAACTGGGGCATGAACCCAGGACCAATCAGATGCAAAGCCAGCTTGTTAACCACTGCGCTACGCGGCTCCCTTCAGGCAGATCTATGTAGAAATAAGGTGAGGGTCTTGGCCATTATATTTTACCTGATCCTGTCTGACATGTCTGATCAGTATATTTTACCTGACCCTGTCTGACATGTCTGATCAGAATATTTTACCTACCCTGACATGCCAGATCAGTGTGTTTTTCCTGACCAGACATTAGTCTCCTATCTCCCTATAAATTGGGTGTTTTTGAGAATATAATTCTAACTTAATATTTAATGTGATGATTGTACACGCATCTTACTAAACCCTGTTTGAACCTCGATAATTCACCGACATTTGAAGAATCATTGGGGTGAATTAAAAACCATGTTAGCCATTCATCAAGATTGTGCGGATTGTCATGGTCAAAACCAGCATTTAGAGTCGGACATAGAAATGGAACATAGATAAAGTGTGTAGTTAGATCAGTTACCTTAACTTAAACTAAACTTCTTTATACTGGTTTAGAAGACTCTATAGAGTCAGTTTACAACCAGTTTATTCCACTCCCCCTAAACTAAAAATAACTGCATTTAATTCGTTTTGGAATGCATTAACTGATCCTGCCTCTACTATATTCTTTGGCAATGGATTCCAAACATTCATCACTCTCTGACTAAAAAAATATTTCCTAATACCTAACCTGGACCTATCTTTAAACAATTTGAAGCTGTGTGTGCTAATTCTTGTACCCGGCTGTACTTTAAAAAACTTGGTATAGTCTAATTTATTCTTTCCAATGAATCATTTATAAACCTGGGATCAAGATGCTGAGCAGCGCATGAGCTGCAGCGGTCAGCGACCCATAGCTGTCTGCTAGCGTCAGGGCCAGCGAACCAGAACTGCCAAGACCCTTCTACACCTTCACACGGTGATCCTGGATAACAGGCTGCAGCAGGGCAGACTGGCTAAGGAGAAGGGATCGAAGAGGGAATGCTAACCCGGTACTCAAAAAATGCTTGCTGAAGTCGGATGTATTGGAACAATAGGTGCAAATATCACAGTCAAGCTGTAAACTACGACACAACACATTCCGTTCTCTGGACTACATTCTGCTAGTTAAGACCTTTCAGGGTTTGGTAGCGGGAGATTGAAAACGAACGAACGAACGAAGCCAAGCCAAACCATTTATAAACCTGTATTAAGTCATCTCAAATTCTTCTCTATTGTAAACACTGCAGACAATTTTGTATGAGTCTTTCCTCATAACTATAATTCTGGAATCCCACGATCAGTTTTGTTGCTCTTCTGTGTATCCGTTCTAGCATGTTCCTATCCCCTCTACGATAAGGACTCCACACCTGGACACTGTACTCCAACTTAGGTCTCACTAATCTTTTATACAATTGGACTATCTTAGTAAAATAATCTTAGAATTCATGGATTATGACAATTTGTTGGTGCTTTCATGACAAAACTGGGAAGATGCACATGGTCTGTGGACATCGTGAGTTTGATAGAGATATGACAGCAATAAGGTTAGCAAAGACAGCTAAGACTTGGTAGATGAGACATTGGTCTGACAAGACAGCTAAGACTTGGTAGATGAGATATTGGTCTGACAAGACAGTTAAGGAAAAACTGGGTAGATTTGACAGTGGTCTGACAAGACAGCTAAGGAAAAACTGGGTAGATGAGACATTGGTCTGACAAGACAGCTAAGGAAAAACTGGGTAGATTTGACAGTGGTCTGACAAGACAGCTAAGGAAAAACTGGGTAGATTTGACAGTGGTCTGACAAGACAGCTAAGGAAAAACTGGGTAGATTTGACAGTGGCCTGACAAGACAGCTAAGGAAAAACTGGGTAGATTTGACAGTGGTCTGACAAGACAGCTAAGGAAAAACTGGGTAGATTTGACAGTGGCCTGACAAGACAGCTAAGGAAAAACTGGGTAGATTTGACAGTGGTCTGACAAGACAGCTAAGGAAAAACTGGGTAGATGAGACATTGGCCTAACAATACAAAGGAAAACTTTTGTAGCAAACAAGAAATGAGAATCATTGCGTGAGCTACATAGATCACATCTTCACTCTGATGTCTCCAGTAGATGGCGACAAGAAAAAGTGGATGCAGATGTAGAGGTAGGAAACACAAGAAATGAGAGAGAAAAAGAAGCTACAGAGATCATGTTTTCTTGTTGATGTCTCCAGTAGATGGTGCCGAGAAATGTGGGTGCAGATGTAGACATAGGAGATACAAGAGAAATGAGAGAAAGTTCAGGAAGAAAAAAAGCAGAAGAAAATCAGACGGACTTGGTTTTAAAATGTGTGTATCAGCTATTGAAATTTTCTCATCCATGAAAAGAGAAAGAAAAAAAAGCCTCACCGAAGACGGATGTGTAAGACCGAAAGGTGCAAATATCGCAGCCAAGCTGTAAACTAGTAACACAACCTATTCCGTTCTCCAGACTACATCCTGCTACTTGCAAAGCCCTTTTCAGGAGATGGTAGCTGGAGATTGAGAACGAACGCAGAAGAAGAAGCAAAAAAAATGACCTCAAGCTGACTCCTGTGTTCTTAAAAGAAATTGAAGTTAACGTCCAAAAGCTCAGAAAGAATAAACAAAGAACGCCCACCTTTTTAGAAGCTAGATACTCCATGCCCCTGGCCACTTGGTAGGCCCAGCAGTAAAGGTTTCTTGTTGTCAAGCTAGGGCACATGATGTCTGCACTTCCTCTTGGTCCACCGGTTTTATTGACGTAGTAAGGGTTCTTCTTAAAGTCAGCATTCTGATAGGTTGCTGAATCCTTGAGCTTGATGTCTATAGCTTCTGACGATTCAAGGTCTTCCATGATGTCCCTAAAAGTGTCTTTGTTCTTGATGAGAAAGCTCCGCAAGTTGCCAAAGTGGCAGTACTCCACAATTACGTACAGTTCACCTGTGTCAAGTACAGAACAGTTTAAAAATAAGGGAGTCTCCAAGCCACCATGTCTTATTCATAGTCTGTCTTAATCCTAGTCTTAATCCTAGTCTTAGTTTTAGTCCTAGTCTTAATCCTAGTCTTAGTCCTAGTCTTAATTCTAGTCCTAGTCTTAATCATAGTCCTAGTCTTGGTCTTAATCCCAGTCTTGGTCTTAATCCCAGTCTTAGTTTTAGTCCTAGTCTTAATCCTAGTCTTAGTCTTAATCCTAGTCTTAGTCTTAATCCTAGTCCTAGTCTTAGTTCTAGTCTTAGTCCTAGTCCTAGTTTTAGTCTTAGTCCTAGTCTTAGTCTTAATCCTAGTCTTAGTCCTAGTCCTAGTCTTAGTCTTAGTCCTAGTCTTAGTCCTAGTCCTAGTTTTAGTCCTAGTCCTAGTCTTAATCCTAGTCTTAGTCCTAGTCTTAATCTTAGTCTTAGTCCTAGTCTTAATCTTAGTCTTAGTCCTAGTCCTAGTCTTAGTCTTAATCCTAGTCTTAGTCTTAATCCTAGTCTTAGTCTTAATTCTAGTCTTAGTCTTAATCCTAGTCTTAGTCCTAGTCTTAATCCTAGTCTTAGTCCTAGTCTTAATCCTTGTCTTAGTCCTAGTCTTAGTCCTAGTCTTAGTCCTAGTCTTAGTCCTAGTCTTAGTCCTAGTCCTGGTCTTAGTCCTATTCTTGGTCTTAGTCCTAGTCTTAGTCCTAGTCCTAGTCTTAGTCCTACTCTTAGTCCTAGTCCTAGTCTTAGTCCTAGTCTTAGTCCTAGTCTTAGTCCTAGTCTTAGTCTTAGTCTTAATCTTAGTCTTAGTCCTAGTCCTAGTCCTTGTCCTAGTTGACCTGTACTTCTACACAGGCACGTGTGCAGGTCCCAGCTCTGGCGTAAGTTGGATATAGTCGGGAGGAGGATTTCCTGCAAAGCGGGCTAGGTTTAAGCAGCTTACTATTTTGCTTCAATTGGACAAATGTGCTGAGGGTGGTTAGCTGATGTGCAAGTCCATCTTAATTAACTCAAACACTAGAGCAAAGTAGACCCGCAGCCTGTTAGATGCCATCTATGCTGCTCTTAACAAACCACCTAACCGTGGCCGGTGTTATGCCATGTCACACAGTTAGAATTTGAGTGGTGAATGCTTGGAATGCATTGTTGCCCCAGTAAGTAGTAGAGGCAGGGTCAGTCAATGTATTAAATAATGGATTGGATGTTCACAGTTACTTTTAGTATCAAAAGGAAGGAATGAAAAATGGAAGGGAGGAAGGCAGGAAGGAATGTCGGGACGGAGGAGGGAGGGAGATAGGAAGGAAGGGAGACAGGAGGGAGGGAGAGAGAGAGAGAGAGAAGGAGGGAGGGAGGAAGAAAGGAAGGGAAGTAAAAAATAAAGAAAGGAAGGCAGGAAGTAAGGAAGGAAGGAAGGAAGGAAGGAAGGAAGGCAGGGAGGAAGGAAGAAAGGAAGGAAGGAAGGAAGGAAGGAAGGCAGATGTAGACACACAGACAGACAGATGTAGACAGACAGACAGATGTAGACAAACAGACAGACAGACAAATGTAGACAGACAGACAGATGTAGACACACAGACAGACAATAAAAGACTGACCAAATCTAATGTTTTTGGTGACTGCTCCCAGAAGGTTGAGGATGTTCAGATGTTGCCCTACATGGATAAGGATCTTCAGCTCCGAAAGGAGGGCCATCATCTGGTCTTTATCTGTGCAGTCTGAAAAATTGGACAGGGAACTTCAGGCACAGGTCGTGCTATAGCAAATGTTGATGATGGGGATGATGTGTTAAAATTGTGCGAGGTCTGAATTACTGTGATGATCTTCTTCCATGTTCGTCCTGAAAAGGACGTTGTAATGTGTTCTAGTTTACAAAGTGGCTGCAATATCTGCACGTTACGGGCCTTACCCTCACAAATCCGAATTCAGCTGGCTTTTTTAGTATCGGATTTGTCTTCCCACTGCGGCCCTTATAACTAGTGATTAGTGCAGTTGGATTCCGGGGGAGGTCACCACATGGACCCAAAATAGGGTCATAGTCAGCTATGGTTCGCTGACCCTGATGCTAGCAGCCAGCTATGGTTCACTGAACCTGATGCAAGCAGCCAGCTATGGTTCGCTGACCCTGATGCTAGCAGCCAGCTATGGTTCACTGAACCTGATGCAAGCAGCTAGCAATGGCTCACTGACCATGATGCAAACAGCCAGCTATGGTTCACTGACCCTGATGCAAACAGCCAGCAATGGTTCACTGACCATGATGCAAACAGCCAGCTATGGTTCACTGACCATGATGCAAACAGCCAGCTATGGTTCACTGACCCTGATGCAAACAGCCAGCAATGGTTCACTGACCATGATGCAAACAGCCAGCTATGGTTCACTGACCATGATGCAAACAGCCAGCTATGGTTCACTGAACCTGATGCAAACAGCCAGCTATGGTTCACTAACCCTCATGTAACAGTTCAACCCCGAGCAAGAGAGTTTAGGGTAGGGGTGATGTGGTTGCTGAGAACAAAGGTACCTGAATGCGTGCCAAGGTCACTTTCTGTCTGGTCACTACGCCAAGGTCACTCACTGTCTCAACAAAGGGAATCCGAGTTGGGGAAAGAATGTACAAGTAGGAACTGACCACTGGCATTCCGATTTGGGTAGTGGGGGATGAGTGACAGACGGGAGGGCAGCGGAACTTGCTGTGATAGATGAGTGACAGGTGTTCAGAGTAATTCATTCCAATAACGACTGAATAGAGCCATCCACCTGAGATCCATTGCTCAGCTCTGATACTGCTTGAGAGTATATAACACTAGTCAAAGTTTAGCTCAAGCAGGCTGGCATGGAGAGGGGATGAGTGAAAGTAGATAGGAGTCTGTTTAGCTCACCGACTTAGAGGAGCGATTGATAGACTGTTGTACGAATGTTGGAGATAGAACAGGATCGCTCAACCAGCATACGCCATTTTGAGTTGGGGCCAGCTGCTCAAATAGGTGTGTGTGGGCGTTTTATATTAATAGATAATCTGAACGTGTGTTGTACGCAGGACACCTTGTGAACGAGGTATGTCCTGACGAGTTAAGCGAGTGTCTAGATCGACTAGGTGAGATCTAGATGTGTGTGTGATGTGTGTACGGCAATAGAACTGGGTTTTTGATAGTTGGGAATTCCATCAATAGCTAATGCTTAAAATTACCGCTTTAGTTTAATATTTATATTAACATATATATAATATAGGAATATTTAGTTAAGGTGATATGTATTGTATTGTGTTTGTAATTTCTCTACTCATTTTCTGGTATGAGTATTAAATAATAAATATGCCACCTGCTGTGTGCTATGTCATTTGCTGTGTGTGGTCAGGAATGATGTGGATGAGTGTGATAATGTTTTAAGTTAGAATAACCGCAGGGCAAACAGTGGGGTCTGCTACACTGTTGTAAGCATCCAGCTATGGTTCACTAACCCTCATGTAAGCATCCAGCTATGGTTCACTAACTCTGATTTAAGCATCCAGCTATGGTTCACTGACCCTGATGTAAGCATCCAGCTATGGTTCACTGACCCTGATGTAAGCATCCAGCTATGGTTCACTGACCCTGATGTAAGCAGCCAGCTATGGTTAACTGACCCTGATGTAAGCAGCCAGCTATGGCTCACTGACCCTGATGTAAGCATCCAGCTATGGTTCACTGACCCTGATGTAAGCATCCAGCTATGGTTCACTAACTCTGATGTAAGCATCCAGCTATGGTTCACTGACCCTGATGTAAGCATCCAGCTATGGTTCACTGACCCTGATGTAAGCATCCAGCTATGGTTCACTGACCCTGATGTAAGCATCCAGCTATGGTTAACTGACCCTGATGTAAGCATCCAGCTATGGTTCACTGACCCTGATGTAAGCATCCAGCTATGGTTCACTGACCCTGATGTAAGCAGCCAGCTATGGTTCACTGACCCTGATGTAAGCATCCAGCTATGGTTCACTGACCCTGATGTAAGCATCCAGCTATGGCTCACTGACCCTGATGTAAGCATCCAGCTATGGTTCACTGACCCTGATGTAAGCAGCCAGCTATGGTTCACTGACCCTGATGTAAGCAGCCAGCTATGGTTCACTGACCCTGATGTAAGCAGCCAGCTATGGTTCACTGACCCTGATGTAAGCAGCCAGCTATGGTTCACTGACCCTGATGTAAGCAGCCAGCTATGGTTCACTGACCCTGATGTAAGCAGCCAGCTATGGTTCACTGACCCTGATGTAAGCAGCCAGCTATGGTTCACTGACCCTGATGTAAGCAGCCAGCTATGGTTCACTGACCCTGATGTAAGCAGCCAGCTATGGTTCACTGACCCTGATGTAAGCAGCCAGCTATGGTTCACTGACCCTGATGTAAGCAGCCAGCTATGGTTCACTGACCCTGATGTAAGCATCCAGCTATGGTTCACTGACCCTGATGTAAGCAGCCAGCTATGAGTCGCTGACTGTTGCCAGTTCATGCTCTGTTGCATCTTGACCGCCCCTTTTGTGATCAATCTAAACCTCTCAGCTCCCTGTGAAGTACAGGTCTTCAACAAAAACACCCTAGGGGGAAGGCATGGCCTAGTGGTTAAGTGACACGGCTCACAACCAGAAGGTGCTGGGCTCGATCCCCTTCACAGCACCGGCCGTTACCCCAGGGAAGCAAACCCTTATAAAATGCAGGAGGAAGCAGACCCTTACATAAAATCCATGCGGAAGTCGGATGCACTGGGCCGACAGGCGGAAAATAGAAACCGCAGTGCAACGCACACCGCCTTGGAGATTAGAGAAATAAGGCGAATGCGCAAAAAACAAAAAAACCACCCCAAGTCATTAAATGTTGACCTGCCGATACTTATTAAGGTTTCCGTGACTTAACTGGTTCACTACGTAGAAATGATGTATCAGCAGTTGCGCATCCAGCCTCTGACACATGTAGAACCATGTGACGATTTCTTGTTATCCATTTAAGTTCTTTTGTTACTCCATTATGTGTTCATATCCTCCATTTGTGTATTCATCCCTTCTTCTATGATGCGCTAGATAATTATTATATTGGCAATAGAATGACAGAGTTCCGTCACAACGGCATGGAATGCTGAGAATGGGGCACCATGATAGTAGAGCATAAGGTGAATCAGCTGGTAACTGAGAACAAGCAGGATAGTCATATACACTGACGGTTCAGTGCTGCACAGCAGGACATCAGGCTTGGGCATCTCGGTTAGCGAGAGAGGATAGATTTTTGCTGAGTGGAGTAGGGCATTCATGTCAATAACCTCCATTTTGAGAATGGAGATGGAAGCAGTGACCTCAGCGCTGAGATAGCTCTGTCTATCTGAGACTCCTATAACAAGGGCAATTTATCGTGACTGATGCGCCAGACATACTTCAGAAGGTACAGAAGGGATGGCTTAGGTATGAGTGGATAGCAGCTGTTGAAGTCAGAAACCTCCAGGGGTTGATATGGATCTACTGTCCTGTTCATGCCGGGGTTCAGGGCAATAAAAGAGCTGACATCCTGGCTTCATAAGCTCCCATCATTAGAACAGTGATGGATGGAAGTGACATTTTGAAATCAATCAATGACCGCCTGCTGGATGAGGACACTGCAATAGATGAGGCAGCAATCCACAGACTGCAAAGTTTCAACATTAAACGAGGTTCGAGCGGAGTGGGGCGAATGAGAGGACGGCGCAGGAGAGTGTACAACCAGCGAGCTACAGAGACCATCAGCATCCATACCTTATGCCATTTGATGAGAGATACTGAGCACCTATGGGTATGCCCGGAGTGCAGTGACGTCGATTCTTAGAAACAGAACAGAACAGAGCACTAGACCATGAAAATACTACACATGTTTAACCGCAGTACAAATTCATATAGCCGATGTTCTTGCCAGGATAATCGGAGGGAAGAAAACAAATGAACTAGTCCAAATAGAAAACAACGACACTATCTGTGATCCCAACTGTAAGTCGTCGACTAGTGTGAATTCCAAGCAAATCCGTAGCCTGGCGGCATCCATTATGAACTAAACCGCCAGAGCAATGTTAGACCTGCAGCCTGTACGAGGCCATCTTTGCTCCTTTTTCATACTAATATAAATGTATCTTAGACCTGCAGCCTGTACGAGGCCATCTTTGCTCCTTTTTCATACTAATATAAATGTATCTTAGACCTGCAGCCTGTACGAGGCCATCTTTGCTCCTTTTTCATACTAATATAAATGTATCTTAGACCTGCAGCCTGTACGAGGCCATCTTTGCTCCTTGTTCATACTAATATAAATGTGTCTTAGACCTGCAGCCTGTACGAGGCCATCTTTGCTCCTCTTTCATACTAATATAAATGTATCTTAGACCTGCAGCCTGTACGAGGCCATCTTTGCTCCTCTTTCATACTAATATAAATGTATCTTAGACCTGCAGCCTGTACGAGGCCATCTTTGCTCCTCTTTCATACTAATATAAATGTATCTTAGACCTGCAGCCTGTACGAGGCCATCTTTGCTCCTCTTTCATACTAATATAAATGTATCTTAGACCTGCAGCCTGTACGAGGCCATCTTTGCTCCTTTTTCATACTAATATAAATGTATCTTAGACCTGCAGCCTGTACGAGGCCATCTTTGCTCCTTTTTCATACTAATATAAATGTATCTTAGACCTGCAGCCTGTACGAGGCCATCTTTGCTCCTTTTTCATACTAATATAAATGTATGTTAGACCTGCAGCCTGTACGAGGCCATCTTTGCTCCTCTTTCATACTAATATAAATGTATCTTAGACCTGCAGCCTGTACGAGGCCATCTTTGCTCCTCTTTCATACTAATATAAATGTATCTTAGACCTGCAGCCTGTACGAGGCCATCTTTGCTCCTTTTTCATACTAATATAAATGTATCTTAGACCTGCAGCATGTACGAGGCCATCTTTCCTCCTTTTTCATACTAATATAAATGTATCTTAGACCTGCAGCCTGTACGAGGCCATCTTTGCTCCTCTTTCATACTAATATAAATGTATCTTAGACCTGCAGCCTGTACGAGGCCATCTTTGCTCCTCTTTCATACTAATATAAATGTATCTTAGACCTGCAGCCTGTACGAGGCCATCATTGCTCCTCTTTCATACTAATATAAATGTATCTTAGACCTGCAGCCTGTACGAGGCCATCTTTGCTCCTCTTTCATACTAATATAAATGTACCTTAGACCTGCAGCCTGTACGAGGCCATCTTTGCTCCTTTTTCATACTAATATAAATGTATCTTAGACCTGCAGCCTGTACGAGGCCATCTTTGCTCCTTTTTCATACTAATATAAATGTATCTTAGACCTGCAGCCTGTACGAGGCCATCTTTGCTCCTCTTTCATACTAATATAAATGTATCTTAGACCTGCAGCCTGTACGAGGCCATCTTTGCTCCTCTTTCATACTAATATAAATGTATCTTAGACCTGCAGCCTGTACGAGGCCATCTTTGCTCCTTTTTCATACTAATATAAATGTATCTTAGACCTGCAGCCTGTACGAGGCCATCTTTGCTCCTTTTTCATACTAATATAAATGTATCTTAGACCTGCAGCCTGTACGAGGCCATCTTTGCTCCTTTTTCATACTAATATAAATGTATCTTAGACCTGCAGCCTGTACGAGGCCATCTTTGCTCCTATTTCATACTAATATAAATGTATCTTAGACCTGCAGCCTGTACGAGGCCATCTTTGCTCCTTTTTCATACTAATATAAATGTATCTTAGACCTGCAGCCTGTACGAGGCCATCTTTGCTCCTTTTTCATACTAATATAAATGTATCTTAGACTTGCAGCCTGTACGAGGCCATCTTTGCTCCTCTTTCATACTAATATAAATGTATCTTAGACCTGCAGCCTGTACGAGGCCATCTTTGCTCCTCTTTCATACTAATATAAATGTATCTTAGACCTGCAGCCTGTACGAGGCCATCTTTGCTCCTTGTTCATACTAATATAAATGTATCTTAGACCTGCAACCTGTACGAGGCCACCTTTGCTCCTCTTTCATACTAATATAAATGTATCTTAGACCTGCAGCCTGTACGAGGCCACCTTTGCTCCTCTTTCATACTAATATAAATGTATCTTAGACCTGCAGCCTGTACGAGGCCACCTTTGCTCCTCTTTCATACTAATATAAATGTATCTTAGACCTGCAGCCTGTACGAGGCCATCTTTGCTCCTCTTTCATACTAATATAAATGTATCTTAGACCTGCAGCCTGTACGAGGCCACCTTTGCTCCTCTTTCATACTAATATAAATGTATCTTAGACCTGCAGCCTGTACGAGGCCATCTTTGCTCCTCTTTCATACTAATATAAATGTATCTTAGACATGCAACCTGTACGAGGCCACCTTTGCTCCTCTTTCATACTAATATAAATGTATCTTAGACCTGCAGCCTGTACGAGGCCACCTTTGCTCCTCTTTCATACTAATATAAATGTATCTTAGACCTGCAGCCTGTACGAGGCCATCTTTGCTCCTCTTTCATACTAATATAAATGTATCTTAGACCTGCAGCCTGTACGAGGCCATCTTTGCTCCTCTTTCATACTAATATAAATGTATCTTACCTTTCACCATTTTGACAGCAACCACTGTAATATCTTCTCCCTCCACTAGTCCGATGGCTTCGGCTTTGATCACTCGACCAAATGCACCCTGACCAAGGATGATGCCTGCAGACATAATTACAATGATGATGATGAACAGTATGCTTTGTAACTTCAGGGTTTCAAAAATAATCTAAATACATCAGCGATTTGCCAGTTGGTCTTAACTTGACTTCATTCTCCTGGATTAGAAAGCTCTGTATAGTCTGTATACAACCAGTTTATTCCACTCCATCTAAACTAAAAATAATTGTGTATCAAATCTATTGTTGAATGCACTAAATGACCTTGTCTATACTACATCCTGTGGCAATGCATTCCAAGAATTCACCACTCTCTGACTAAATAATATTTTCTAATATCTAATCTGGACTTTTCTTTAGTTAATTTGTCTCTGTGCCCTCTTGTTCCTGTAGCCGGTTGTACTTTGAAAAACTTGTTATAATCTAATTTATCAATTCCTTTAATTACCTTATAAACCTGTATTAAATCACCTCAAATTCTTCTCTTCTCTAGACACTTAACCTGTATTAAATCACCTCAAATTATTCTCTTCTCTAGACACTAAACCTGTATTAAATCACCTCAAATTATTCTCTTCTCTAGACACTATACCTGTATTAAATCACCTCAAATTCTTCTCTTCTCTAGACACTAAACCTGTATTAAATCACCTCAAATTATTCTCTTCTCTAGACACTAAACCTGTATTACATCACCTCAAATTATTCTCTTCTCTAGACACTAAACCTGTATTAAATCACCTCAAATTCTTCTCTTCTCTAGACACTAGACCTGTATTAAATCACCACAATTTCTTCTCTTTTCTAGACCGCAAGGTGGTTTTTCTGAGTCTTTCCTCATAACTATAATTTTGGAATCCCGCTATAAGTTTTGTCGCTCTTCCTTGTATTCTTTCCAGCATGTTTATATCCCCTCTACGATAAGGACGCCACACCTGTACACAGCCCTCCAATCTAGGTCTAACTAATGCTTTATACAGTTTGACAATCACTTCCTTGATCCTATATTTAATATTTCTTCTTATCATACCTAACACTGCTACCTGAACTTGCTCACTCACTTTACCTGTATGATCTCTTATAACTCCTAGGTCCCTTTCCTTTTCTATCTTTCAAATATCGTTTTCCCCCATCAGGTAAAAATATTCCTTAATGACTCTTCCCATGTGGATGACTGTATATTTATCTACATTAAACTCCATCTGCTTGCTCGCAGAACATTCTTGAATTATATCAAAACCCAATCTCAATCTTCCTCTAGAAGGCATTCATGCTAAGCGAACAAAAACTACAAAAATTTGTGATACAAGAAGACAATAAAAGTCAGGTGTATAGATTAGAAATGAGCACAGGGAAAACAAAATAATCACAAAACATGCTCTACAAATAAAAATGGATGGTCAAATGCTGGAAGAAATACAGGTCAGGAGCTTCTACTATCTTGGAAAAATAATAATGCAGCATCATCATCATGAAGCTTGAATTTTGCAAAACGTCGCTCTCATAACAGCCGATCTGTAAGACTTTCGATCTCTAGCCAGAACGTAGCTCTCATAACAGCGGATCTGTAAGGCTTTCGATCTCTAGCCAGAACGTCGCTCTCATAACAGCCGATCTGTAAGACTCGATCTCTAGCCAGAACATCGCTCTCACAACAGCCGATCTGTAAGACTTTCGATCTCTAGCCAGAGCTCCCGCCTCAGTCGCTGTCATCTTCAGGACCTCCGTGATGCCTTGTGTCCATCTTCTCCTCGGCCTGCCTCTGCCCCACTTTCCAGGCCCCGTACTTCCCAGTATCGTTCTCTCCAGACCATTTTGACGTTTGATGTGGCCAAAATATTTTAGCTTTTTGGACAAGATATTGTTTGCTAACCAATTTTCCTCTATATCTGATTTTGTTTAGGATATCTACATTTTTTCCTTTTCGCTATCCATGGTATTTTTAGCACCCTTCTGTAGCATTTTAGTTCAAAGATTCAATCCTTTTCTTAAGTGTTTGTGTGGTAGTCCACGTTTCACATCCGTACGTTGCCACCGGGAAGATGCAAGCTCGCAGGATTTTTATGTTCGTCATTTGATTAGAGTTCTGCCATAAGTTTCTCATTTTATTCAACCTTCAGTCAATCTCCATTGTTGTTTATAATTGAGCCGAAGTACTCAAAACTTGTGACTCTCTCAATCTCTTGTTGCTTTAGAATAACTTAAGGTTTGGTTTTTTTTCTTGTCTATGCTCTTCATCTTAGTTTTAAAACACAAAAAAGGAAACGCAAAATAGAAATCAGGACAAGAACAGGGCTGGTCAAATCTGCTATCACCAAAATAAGACACATATTGACAACCAGGCAAGTCGCATATTAACTTTTACGTAACCATTAGCATCAAAATTTGCCCTGGGCATTGTCTGTCGCAATTGTCCGACTGAATTTACCTTTCACGACCGACGTTTTTTCTAAGCATTTTAATCATAGATAAACAACCGGGCTACGGTAGAAATAGGCTGAAAATACCGCTCTTTTGATTGTAGAGAGTTGCACTTCCATAATGTCAGATTAAAATAATGGTGATTTTGAAATTAGTTTTTGACACTTGGACATTGTTTCTTCTGATTTTCACTTTGATTTGAAGATTCGCCCATTATTGAGAATGGGGGAGTTAAGTTTCTGCAACAGATTTTTCTGAGGTAGATCTATTTAGTTTATTTATGTAGATGCAATAATTATTTTTTAGTGGAAACTAACAGATATGGCCATCTTCTAAACATTGATTATACATCCTTTGTTGGACTTTGAAAACATTTTCCTATGCTCCAGGGAAGCCAAAAATGGGGAAGGTCTATATGTTTGTGCAATTTTTCAACACTATTCCCTTCATCTTCTCGTATCTCAAAAAATAACACACACATAACACAAAAAACACGTTCTTTATTCATTTGTCTCTACACACAACAAAATCATATCTATAGACCAACAAATAAAACGGTTACAGGCTCTCAAAATTAACAGTAAAGTGAGAGGACAGTGTGGGCTAGTGGTTAAGGGATACAGCTCACAATCAGAAGGTGCTGGGTTCGATCCCCATCACAGCACCAGCCGTTACCCCGGGAAAGCAAGCCCTTAGAAAATGCAGGAGGAAGCAGACCCTTACATAAAATTAATGCTGAAAGTTGGATGCACTAGCTCGACCGGCACAAAATAAAAACCACAGTGCAATGCATGCCGCCTTTGGGAATAGAGAAATAAGGCAAACGAAAAAAACAACCCAAAAAAATCAAAACAAACTGTAAAGTAACCCATATCATTACTGCCGTAGGGGGTGAGGTGTTAGCGATCTCATTTCAAAGGCTCGGCTATATGAGGGCGGTAACCATTTCCTCTCCCTCGCTGCTTTTACTTGCCGGACTGAACCGGTATCCATTTAAGGCTGGGTCGACTCAGGAACCATTACGGTCTGAAAAAACATTTCCGCCTCAACTGGGGAATGAACCTAGGACCAGTCAGAAGCGAAGCCAGCTCGCTAACCACTGCGCTACATGGCTCCCTAACAACCATGCTAAAATGTGACGTGCTGAAAAAAGTAATGTGACAACTTAAAGATGAGAGTAATCAGAAGTGATGTACACCTGCCGTCACTGTTTACCTGGCGCTTGGGGTGTTCTTCCTGCCACCTTACTTACTTGGAATCCTGGTATTCAAACAGGCAGTTTAATGTCTGTTGCCAGGTACTTACTCACTTTCCTTGTCCTAAGCACTATGTCACACTTCATTCTTCCACGTGGATTGCCCTGTCACTCAGCAGGTCATCCATGCTATAAGTCTCCGGGAGGTTTGGGCAGATCATCAGATGGTCCTGGTCTTGTGTTACTCCACATTCGCATGTTTCATCATCCCTGTATCCCCATCTTTTCAGGTTTTTCCTGCATCGTGATACACCAGTTCGAAGTCTATTTAGTGACTTCCATGTTGCGTAGGGCAGGAGATGTCCAGGCGCAGGTTCCTCCCGTAACTCGATCAAGGGAACCTTTTTCGATGCGTTGATGTCCTGGACTAGTCTGTAGGGGCTGGGTTGACTGTGAGAAACTTTAGTCTTGGGCGCTGCACCTGATGTCCGAACATAGAGTGGCTTGGGTCAGTTACCTGTGTCTCTGATGCAACAGTTCATTGTATCTCAGGTGGTGCTATGCCGGTTATGGGGTATATTTTTTCAGTTGGCGTAGGTTTTAGCATCCAGTAACTGTTACCAGGTAGCCGAAGGCTATCCGTAGAAGGTTCTTATAAACTTCCTGTTGCTTACTAGACCTGTGGGCAGGTCCACTTTACATTCAATTGTCATTTTATTATGGTTTTTGCTTATTCATAGTTGACCAGGTATTCTGTACAAGTTTTGCTGCCACTTTGTCTAAACTGTTGACCTCCTAATTTCCCTTGATGTCACAGGATGACGGTATCTGACGAGTCACTGCTTTCTGGAACCCGTGACACATTTTCATCCAGCTGCGCTCAATTCGTTCAGTTCAGTGTTCTTGTTGGCTTTCCGTGCTGTTATGGCTGATTGTGCATCAGTTCAGTGTTCTTGTTGGATTTCCGTGCTGTTATAGCTGATTGTGCATCAGTTCAGTGCTCTTGTAGGATTTCTGTGCTGTTATGGCTGATTGTGCAGTGTTCTTGTAGGACTTCTGTGCTGTTATGGCTGATTGTGCAGTGTTCTTGTAGGACTTCCGTGCTGTTATGACTGATTGTGCATCAGTTCAGTGTTCTTGTTGGATTTCTGTGCTGTTATGGCTGATTGTGCATCAGTTCAGTGTTCTTGTAGGATTTCTGTGCTGTTATGGCTGATTGTGCATCAGTTCAGTGCTCTTGTAGGATTTCTGTGCTGTTATGGCTGATTGTGCAGTGTTCTTGTAGGACTTCCGTGCTGTTATGACTGATTGTGCATCAGTTCAGTGCTCTTGTAGGATTTCTGTGCTGTTATGGCTGATTGTGCAGTGTTCTTGTAGGACTTCCGTGCTGTTATGACTGATTGTGCATCAGTTCAGTGTTCTTGTTGGATTTCTGTGCTGTTATGGCTGATTGTGCAGTGTTCTTGTAGGACTTCCGTGCTGTTATGGCTGATTGTGCATCAGTTCAGTGTTCTTGTAGGATTTCTGTGCTGTTATGGTTGATTGTGCATCAGTTCAGTGTTCTTGTTGGATTTCCGTGCTGTTATGGCTGATTGTGCATAAGTTCAGTGTTCTTGTTGAATTTCCGTGCTGTTATGGCTGATTGTGCATCAGTTCAGTGTTCTTGTAGGATTTCCGTGCTGTTATGGCTGATTGTGCATCAGTTCAGTGTTCTTTTTGGATTTCCGTGCTGTTATAGCTGATTGTGCATCAGTTCAGTGCTCTTGTAGGATTTCTGTGCTGTTATGGCTGATTGTGCAGTGTTCTTGTAGGACTTCCGTGCTGTTATGACTGATTGTGCATCAGTTCAGTGTTCTTGTTGGATTTCTGTGCTGTTATGGCTGATTGTGCATCAGTTCAGTGTTCTTGTAGGATTTCTGTGCTGTTATGGCTGATTGTGCATCAGTTCAGTGTTCTTGTAGGATTTCTGTGCTGTTATGGTTGATTGTGCATCAGTTCAGTGTTCTTGTTGGATTTCCGTGCTGTTATGGCTGATTGTGCATCAGTTCAGTGTTCTTGTTGGATTTCCGTGCTGTTATGGCTGATTGTGCATCAGTTCAGTGTTCTTGTTGGATTTCCGTGCTGTTATGGCTGATTGTGCATCAGTTCAGTGTTCTTGTTGGATTTCCGTGCTGTTATGGCTGATTGTGCATCAGTTCAGTGTTCTTGTAGGATTTCCGTGCTGTTATGGCTGATTGTGCATCAGTTCAATGTTCTTGTTGGATTTCCGTGCTGTTATGGCTGATTGTGCATCAGTTAGTTTCACAATTCTGCTGATGATCTTAGAAGAATTCAAGATATTTTTAAAAAAATCTTAAATTACTGATATTTTATCATTACCAAGTCGTAGCCTGTCTTTGGGAAACTCCCATTTTGCATCATAGGGGAGGCAGCCTGTTTGCTCATCAATAGGGAGGTCAGGGTTGTAGTCCCCCTGTGGTTGAATCAGATACTGCTCAAGTTCTTTGTGCTGCAAGGAGAAGGTAATGATGTCAGAAATCTGAACACAGTTAAATAAAGGGCAAACAAAGTTGTGCCAATCATTGCTCATTTTCAAAGGCAGGGAATACAGGTACAGGGATAGGGAATACAGGAAAGGGAATAAATGAACAGGGAAAACTGGGAAGGGAATGCAGGGGCAGGGAATGCAGAAACTGAGTTTATAGGGATAGGAAATATAGGGACAGGGAATACAGGGACAAAGAATGCAGTGACATAAAATATGGGGGCAGGGAGTACACGGACAGGGAATAAAGGTACAGGGAACACAGGAACAGGGAATACATGGACAAAGAATACAGGGACAGGGAATACTGGGACATGGAAAACAGGGACAGGGAATATAGAGACATGAAATTCAAGGACAGGGAATATAGAGACAGGGAATATAGAGACAGGGAATATAGAGACAGGGAATATAGAGACAGGGAATATAGAGACAGGGAATACAGAGACAGAAAATGCAAGGACAGGAAATATAGAGACAGGGAATATAGAGACAGGGAATATAGAGACAGGGAATATAGAGACAGGGAATATAGAGACAGGGAATATAGAGACAGGAAATGCAAGGACAGGGAATATAGAGACAGGGAATATAGAGACAGGGAATATATAGACAGGGAATATAGAGACAGGGAATATAGAGACAGGAAATGCAAGGTTAAGGAGTACATGGACTAAAAATACAGGTGCAGGAAATACTGGAACATCAATTACAAAGATAGTTATTTCAGGGACAATGATTACAAACATAATGATTACAAAGACAATGTTACAGAAACAATGATTACAAAGACAATGTTACAGAAACAATGATTACAAAGACAATGTTACAGAAACAATGATTATAAAGACAATGTTACAGAAACAATGATTACAAAGACAATGTTACAGAAACAATGATTACAAAGACAATGATTATAAAGACAATGTTACAGAAACAATGATTATAAAGACAATGTTACAGAAACAATGATTACAAAGACAATGTTACAGAAACAATGATTACAAAGACAATGATTACAAAGACAATGTTACAGAAACAATGATTACAAAGACAATGTTACAGAAACAATGATTACAAAGACAATGATTACAAAGACAATGTTACAGAAACAATGATTACAAAGACAATGTTACAGAAACAATGATTACAAAGACAATGATTACAAAGACAATGATACAGGGACAATGATTACACAAACAATGATTACATGAACAATGATTACAAAAACATGTATTTTAAACCTAAAATAACAAAAGAGTAAATAAAATAATAATCCCTCCAGAATTTAACCCATAAGTCCGATGAGGTGGCCTTTCTTACAGAAAGACGTGAGTTAGCCGATTCATCCAAATAAACTTGGCCTTGCCTTTTGCATGCCTAACTTTTGTAACTAT
Organism: Ariolimax columbianus; assembly: GCA_036924085.1. Classification (NCBI taxonomy): domain Eukaryota; kingdom Metazoa; phylum Mollusca; class Gastropoda; order Stylommatophora; family Arionidae; genus Ariolimax; species Ariolimax columbianus. The sequence continues at coordinate 8,559,815 of JAVGWX010000024.1, forward strand.
GGAATAAAGACCTCAGGTCAGGTCATCCCGTAACCAATGAGGTCGTTGGGGCACACATGAAGACATCCTCACAACTCCACACCACACGTCTCTGTCAGCTGTCGCTGCCTGTGCCTCTTATTGTCTGAGATTGGTCCATTCTTTTATGTTGTCCTCCCACATTCTTTTGGGCAGGCCTCTTCGTCGTCTGCCATGTACCTTTCCATGGAGGATCGTATTTGCAAGACCATTTGATCTCGATATGTGACCGTACCAAGCGAGTTTCCTTCTTTTGACAGTTGCCAAGAAATCTTCAAAAGGCCCTATTGCTGATGTAATTCCATCTCGTATTTCCTCATTTGTAACTCAGTTTCCTCGATCAAAGAAATAAAGACCTAGATTGATCCAGAAAATGTTTATAGATTCTATCATTTCCTCTCTGTTCTGGAATCCACAGGCCAAGACAAGTAGGGGGAGACCAAAAACACATGGAGAAAAAAACTTGAGACAAACAGAAAAGAAAGGCATGAGTTGATCAGAACTTGGCATGGTTGTTGAAGACCTATGCTCAACAGGGAGCTGAATTGTTATTATTGACTGACTATTGTTCCTAACTTACAAGAGTTTCCACGGATGAGTGGAGAGTGGACATAAAGGTCTCAGACCTTTACAGGTTTGTGTGTGTGGATGAGTGGAGAGTGAATATGAAGGTTTCAGACCTTCACAGGTTTGTGTGGATGAGTGGAGAGTAAATATGAAGGTCTCAGACCTTCACAGGTTTGTGTGGATAGCAAACATATAGGTCTCAGACCTTTACAGGTTTGTGTGGATGAGTGGAGAGTGAATATGAAGGTCTCAGACCTTTACAGGTTTGTGTGGATGAGTGAAGAGTGGATATGTAGGTCTCAGACCATTACAGGTTTGTGTGGATGAGTGGAGAGTGGATATAAAGGTCTCAGACCTTTACAGGTTTGTGTGGATGAGTGGAGAGTGGATATGTAGGTCTCAGACCTTTACAGGTTTGTGTGGATGAGTGGATAGGGGACACAGATGTTTCAAATCTGGTGAGGTTCGTGTGTTTTTACAATCATGGTCATGGCGGAGTCAATGAAAGAGCTGACGTCCTGTTTCAAAAGGAGGCTATGTGAAAATATTAAAAATGTATAAGGGGTGGGATTGGTAGGTGGTGTGCGGAGAATACTGAAATCATCTGGGATGTATGAGCCATTAGTAGTTTTACATCAAACATCGGTCGATCTAAAACTGACACCTGAGAAGACAGGACAGAAATGTGTACAACCAGCGAGCTACATGAAATATACAAACCCTTGCAGATACCACTTTATGGCATTGGGCCAAACGGCAGAAGCCCATAGGCTGAGGGATCAATGTCCAACCAACCATTTGTTGAGAGAACGAATGAGCACATATGAGTTTATCTGGACTGCAGCGATGTTGATTCTGTGTAATATAATAGTGTCACAATCGATACTAGTACTTACTAAAGCTGATTTCGACCGCTTGATCTTGACGATAATGAAGACAAACACTCCGATGATGATGAAAAGGACACCAACAATAACTCCAATGTACATCGGAGGCAATGCAGCTTGACTGGCTTCAACTGGAACAATAAATATAATGATAATCTCATTTCATCTGGTTATCATCTCCATTGTTCGACATGGGTAATTGTTATCTCATCATCCGGTATCAAGATGCTGAGCAGCGCATGAGCTGCAGTGGTCAGCAACCCATAGCTGACTGTTAGCGTCAGGGCCAGCGAACCAGAGCTGTCAAGACCCTTCTACACCTCCACGCGGTGATCCTGGATAACCGGCTGCAGCAGGGCAGACTGGCTAAGGAGAAGCGATCGAAGAGGGAATGCTAACCCGGTACTCAAAAAATGCTTGCTGAAGTTGGATGTGTTTTACCGAAAGGTGCAAATATCATAGTCATGCTGTAAACTATGACACAACGCATTCCGTTCTCTGGACTACATTCTGCTACTTAAGCCCTTTCAGGGTTTGGTAGTGGGAGATTGAGAACGAACGAAGCCAAGCCAAGCCATCTCATCATCCGGCCATCATCTACATTGTTTGACATGGTCAATTGTTATCTCATCACCCGGCCATCATCTACATTGTTTGACATGGTCAATTGTTATCTCATCATCCGGCCATCATCTACATTGTTTGACATGGTCAATTGTTATCTCATCACCCGGCCATCATCTACATTGTTTGACATGGTCAATTGTTATCTCATCATCCGGCCATCATCTACATTGTTTGACATGGTCAATTGTTATCTCATTTCTTGTACCATCATTGTGCAATTTGTTTTCTTCTTCTTCATCGTTCATTCCCAAAATCACACTACTAAGCCCTGAAAAAGGCTTTGCAAGTAGCAGGATGTGGTTCGAAGAATGGAATGCGCTGTGTTGTAGTTAGCAGCTTGACTCAGATATTTGCACCTTCCGGCCTGACACATTCGACTTCAGCAAGCATTTTTGAGAAGCGGGTTCAGCCTTTCCACTTCAATCCCTTCTCCTTAGCCAGTCTGCCCTGCTGCAGCCGGTTATCCAGGATCACCGCGTGAAGATGTTGTTGTTTCAAATGCCCACAATCAGTAAGATTACTCTTGTATGCGTGGAAAAGGAAAAGGATGTTGAGTGGTGGGTTGCAGTAGCTTTACTCACACTCAGAGCGTGCCGATGAAGGTAAAACGGTGTCCTCCAGGCGGTTGTGCTATACTTGAGTTCATCTGCCTGTCGCTCACTACTATGAGAATCCCGTCAATCCCTCCCGTAGTTAGCCAGGCTGCCATGAAAACAGCCTGTTTCCATGAAAGGCTACGAGCAAGTCAAGATGAGTGTCTTTGCCAGTGTATTATGCCTGACCAGACGTTAGCCTTCCTTCCCACGTGGAGGTGTAGAAGGGTCTTGTCAGCTCTGGGTCATGGCCCTGATGCTAGCAGTCAGCTCTGGTTTGCTGGTCCTGACGCTAGCAGTCAGCTCTGGTTCGCTGGTCCAGACGCTAGCAGTCCGCTCTGGTTCGCTGATCCTGACGCTAGCTGTCAGCTCTGGTTCGCTGGTCCTGATGCTAGCAGTCAGATCTGGTTTGCTGGTCCTGACGCTAGCAGTCAGCTCTGGTTCGCTGGTCCTGACGCTAGCTGTCAGCTCTGGTTCGCTGGTCCTGATGCTAGCAGTCAGATCTGGTTCGCTGGTCCTGACGCTAGCTGTCAGCTCTGGTTCGCTGATCCTGACGCTAGCTGTCAGCTCTGGTTCGCTGGTCCTGATGCTAGCAGTCAGATCTGGTTCGCTGGTCCTGACGCTAGCTGTCAGCTCTGGTTCGCTGGTCCTGATGCTAGCAGTCAGCTCTGGTTCGCTGGTCCTGACGCTAGCTGTCAGCTCTGGTTCGCTGGTCCTGATGCTAGCAGTCAGCTCTGGTTCGCTGGCCCTGACGCTAGCAGTCAGCTTTGAACATCTGACTACTACAGCTCTTGCACTGCTCAGCATCTTGACCCCTATTGTTGTTTTCAATTCATGAAGTGTTTCTTGAACATTGCCCCTAGGGACTAGCTTAGCAAGATGTTTGTGAATATTCAAAACGCAAGAATAAGGGGAAGATTGTGGCCTAGAGGTTGTGACCTTGGCTTACAATCTTTAACATTCCAGGTTCAAATTATGTTCTGGCACATTTTCAGGTTTGTTTCGTGGTACGACTGCTTCTTCTAGTCGACCCAACTGCAAATTGGTACTTAAGCAGTTTTAAGAAAATTAGGGAGCCACTACAGGGGAGGAGGAAGGGGGAGGGAATGAAGTAGGGGCGGTATGCACTGAAGCAATTTTTCCATCATCGATATGAGAACCATCAAAAGTACTTTCACTCCAAAGCACACGTACATTATTGGTTTATAAAAACAACTCAGAAACGACTAGTTTTGGACAAAAACAACAGAAATGACTTGGATAAAATCAACAAAAATAACAGAAATGACTTGGACACAATCATCAAAAATAACTCTATTAGGATTGGACAAAAACAACTCAGAAATGACTACTTTTTGATCAAAAAAATTTTTTTTAAATGTATGAGTAGGATTGGACAAAAACAACTCAGAAATGACTCATTCGTTCATAGATGTCTCAGTTTCTGTAGACCATGCGTGTGACGCCCTGTGAGTAGCCTCTCCAGAGCACAAGCCTGGCCTCTGAATATGGAGACGAACCTGGGCTGCCTAGACTCTGCAGGATGGCCCCGGTCAGCCTAACTGGCGTAATTCAAAGGAATGTAAAGCACCAGAGATGCTTCAGGAGCTGCTAAAATGAGTTCACAGTTTTGAAACCATCCACCTAAGGCGCTACCGCTCCAGATTTTATGTCTGTGTTTACTCTCGTAGCCCTACCTCTCCTGAGGTTTCCACAAGGCAGTGGAGTCGTTGCCCCCAGATGCTAGTTACTCGAGACATCGGATGATACTCTCATCGTCCCAGGACTCGCCAGCACTCCCTGGCACTTGTGGGTTTATAATCAGTTCCCTCTCTCCTAGGCGAACTGCCTGAACAGGCTAACGAGCTTCGTCTACCCGAGTCTAGAGTCAGAGTACTTTCTCTTAGATTGGCTGCCAACCAAGACTAATGAGCCAAATCTGCCCATCCAGTTATTCTGCCGGGTACTCGGTTGCGCCTCACAGCAGGCTCTGAATAAAATCAGCTAGAAAGACTATAAGACAAGTAAATCAGCTAAAAAGACTATAAGACAAGAAATAGTCAGCATGGGTTTACTAGAGGGAGATCATGCTTAACAAATCTATTAGAATTCATGGAGGAGGTTACTAAAATCCTAGATAAAGGGGAGCCAGTGGATGTTATTTATCTAGACTTTGCAAAGGCCTTTGATAGAGTACCTCATCAAAGATTATTTCGAAAGTTAAAATCACATGGAATAGTTGGGGAAGTTGCCAAATGGATTGAAAATTGGTTAACGGGAAGAAGGCAGAGGGTGGGCATAAATAAGGATACTCTGAGTGGTGTGAAGTGAAAAGTGGTGTGCCACAGGGCTCGATTTTGGGACCAATTTTGTTCTTGATATATATAAATGATTTGGACATTGATATGGGATCCATGATTGCAAAATTTGCTGATGACACAAAACTATGCAGTAGTGTCTCATCTAAAGCGGAAGTGGATATATTGATGTCGGATTTAGATAAAATTCGAGAATGGTCTGTAAGCTGGCAAATGGAGTTTAATGTAGATAAATGTACAGCCATCCACATGGGTAGTTCCAATATGGAACATAATTACAGAATGGGAGAGAACAATATTAGAAAGATAGATAAGGAAAGGGACCTAGGGGTTATAATAGATCATACAGGAAAGGTGAGTGAGCAAGTTAAGGTAGCAGTGAAAAAGGCAAATGCAATGTTAGGTATGATAAAAAGAAATATTAAACATAGGAGCAAGGAAGTGATCGTCAAACTGTATAAAGCTTTAGTTAGACCTAGATTGGAGTACTGTGTACAGGTGTGGAGTCCTTATCATAGAGGGGACATAAACATGCTAGAAAGAATACAAAAAAGAGCGACAAAGATGATAGTGGGATTCCAGAATTACAGTTATGAGGAACGACTCAGAAAAACCGGCCTACGGTGTCTCGAAGATAGAAGAATTCGAGGTGACTTAATACAGGTTTATAAGATGATCAGAGGAATCGATAAATTAGACTATAACAAGTTTTTTAAAATACAGCCACCTACAATAACACGAGGGCATAGCTACAAGCTGACTAAAGAGAGGTCCAGGTTAGATATTAGGAAATATATTTTAGTCAGAGAGTGGTGTCTGCTTGGAATGCATTGCCAGGGGAGGTAGTGGAGGCAGGGACAGTTAATGCATTTAAGAATAAACTGGATGCGCATAGCTTTTAGAGCAAGGTGATGTAAATGTAACTGGTTGGATACAGACTCTGCCGGATCTTCAAAACCAGTATAAAGACGTTAAGTTAAGTTAAGTAAATGAGCTATAAAGACTATAAGACAAATAAATCAGCTAGAAAGACTATAAGACAAATAAATCAGCTAGAAAGACTATAAGACAAGTATAATGAACAGCTGCATACTTTGGTTTTGATGCACCTACCACCAACAATGAGCGTCATATTGAAGCTCGAGGCCCGGCCAGCGTAGTTCGAGCCCACACACTGGTAGTTCCCCTGGTCAGCCAGAGATGCATTCTGAATAGTCAGACTGAAACCAACAAAGCACATTTCTTTATTGTATTTAATGTAAATCGCATGCGTAAAATGTCCCAAGTCATACCCGGGTACAAGGAATATTACTAATGAAACCTTCCTTAAATGTAGAAAAAAGTGACTTCATAAGGTTGTGCATGTGGCTAGGAAGCGCATAATGTAAAGAATATTGCTATTATAATGTCACCTCAGATACATGCTTGATGGGGAAACTTCTGCAGGTGAAACTAACTAGCATCCCATCGCAAGCCATGATGGCGACAACATCGGACAGCTTTGCCTCGATGATGTAACTTGCACTGTTTTTAAATTATAGTGAGATAGAAACTGCGCTGGTCATCAACCTCACTTTCTGGTCCCAAGCTACCTTAGACCAATGGCGAGAAGATCAGTTAAGACCACTGGAGGCAACTCAGGATGAAGACCAGGGCTTGTTTGAAACTTCTGTTCATCATTTTGAGAGGCACGTCCCTTACCTCTCGATTACAGTGACCCCGGATGAAAACAAGCTTCCCATTACAGCAAAAGACGAACGACTGCATATACTCGAGGAAAAGTTTCCTTAGAAAGGGACAAGCTTAAGTGATAGTTTATGCTTCATAAATGTCCCATAGTTGAAACTACCCAGTGGTCTTGAGATGAGGTGTTCGCCTCGGGTGCTGGTTCAAATCAGAGTGGAGACCGGGAATTTTTTCCGTGGATCATCCGGTAAAGATTTTCCCTGATCTCTGAGTAGTGAGATCAGACACCCCCGTGCAGTGGTGCGCACATTAAAAATCCTTTGTCAGTTGGAAATCGAAAAGAGTAGACTTAACGGCCACTGCCCTGGCAAAATTCAAGTTGATAATCTGCTCAAATTATTCTAGGGATTCTCGGCCCACAGAGAATATGTTGCAAAAAGGGGACTGCATAGCCATAACATCAGGTCTTGGTTATGTGGTTAGCGGAGTGGCATAGATGGCACATGATAGGCTGCGGGTCTACCATGCTCTAATTTATGCTTCCACCATCACTAGTCACAAAAAAAGGTGATTGTATATTCCAGGGGCTACAAACTGTCTAGCAAGTCACCAGTGGATTTTTGCTTGCCAAAACAAAATTAAGCAAAGGTGGTCACACCTTCCCACGTCGTCTAACGACACAAGTGGACTGAAGATAGATAGAAACTGACATCGGGGATGAAGTGTTACAAACTTCATTGTACTAAGCAACAGATTGAGTGAGGTGGATCAGCCAGTTCCTTTCTTTTCTTTCCCTAGCCTAATGTCAGGTACCCATTTACAGCTGGTTTGACTGGAGCATGCTGGGAGCAGGAGATGAATCTTGTACCTTTGCCTTGAAAAGAGTGCTCTACCATTGCACTGATCAGATGGTCCTGAGCATCATTAGAGCCTAAAGGGTCAATGACTGCAACATGTGAAAATGTCCAAGGCATGTGAGAGCAGAATGTCGACGTGTGAAATGAAGTGTTTGAGGGACATCATCGGTGTTACCAGGAACGACAGAATGCCAAACGAAGACATTCGAAGTACGGTCGGCACTACGTCTTGTGTAGAGTTCATTTCCTGGCGCAAAATAAGTTGGTTTTGTCATCTCATAAGAATGCACCCTCATCAACTTCCACTGATGGCTTACAGCACTGGTAGACCTGGCTACAGGGCAAGAGAGTGGCAGCGAAACAGATGGATAGATGACAGAGTGATTGTGCAATCACATGAGCTCACAACCACTGATGCAGCACACTTGGTGTAGGACAGATGACGTAAGCTCCCCAAGGTGCTAAATAGCATCAGTGAAAAGAAAACTAACTACGAGGCGTGTTCAAATTAAACCAGACCAAACTGCAACAAGTGAACAAACGTACAATGCGCACAATGACTCACTTCTGGTGTAAACAGCACACACAAAATTTCATTATCCTCCGACTCATAATTCCCTCAGCAGATCGTTGAAAACATGGCTGGTGTGATACGGAATCTGTCCAATATGCGCCTGACCTGGTCTCGGAAGAACTTTCATAAACTCACGTTCTTCTTTAAACATCATTGTCCACTTTTTCACTTTTGTCTTCGACACACTTTTGTCCCCATACACTTCCTGCGTTCTGCGATGAATGTCAACCGATCGACATCCTTCAGTTGTTAGAAACCGAATCACAGCTCGCTGATCAACTCTGGACAGATTCCGTATCACACCCACCATGTTTTCAACGAGGAAACTATGAGTCGGAGGATAATTAAATTTTGCCAATCTGACGGTTGGTATGTGCTGTTTACACCAGAAGTGACGTCATCATGCGCATCATACATATATTTACTTGTTGCAGTTTGGTCCGGTTTTGAACACGCCTCGTAACCAACTGACTAACTAGGAAGACAGCCAACAAACAAACTAACTAAATAACTAACTTAAACATCAATTTGTAAACAAAGTGGCAGTAACAATAGCAAAGACAAGTATACTGTGAGCACTAAAAAACATTTACACCAAATAACAAAAAAGAAATATGTAGTTGGCAGTTTCTGAAGGTGTCATTAGCAAGATGGCGAGACACATTTTTACCAATGATGATGAGGTTTAATGAGAAGCACAAAAGTGGCTGAGACAGCAGACCAACGACTTCTATGCTGCAGGTTTTGTTGGACTAATATTGTAATGGGATAAGTCTATGAGCGTTGATGTTGAGAAATAATAGACAAATGTCCGTGAAATAATAAATGGTTTTCAAGTTCGTATTTCATTTAGTTATTTAATAGTCATTTGTGACCTATTTACTAACTTGCTCTCATAGTATCAGGTGCTCTGGAACCAAACTCCAGGTGATCCTGAAAACAGGCTGTATTACAGCAGTCTAACCAACAAGGTGGGGATTGGCACTGTGATCCGTTTAGTGGTGAACTCACTGAAAGGACATGCATTGCGCTCAGCTGGTGGGAACCGGTTCCATTTTCTTCAGCATGTCCTGCAATGCCTTAGTCGACCTGTACTTCTATGTCCCTGTGCAGGTCCCAGCTCTGGCAGTAGCTGGATGTAGCCGGGAGGAGGATTTCCTGCAAAGCAGGCTAAGCTCGAGCATCTTATTACTCCGCTGGGTTGGGACAAGCACCGCGAAGGGTGGTTAGCTAATGTGCAAAGTCCATCTTAATAGACAGAAGAACAAAGTAGACTCGCAGCTTGTTAGGCGCCATCTATGTCGCTCTAAACAAACCACCTAACCCTGGCCGGTGTTATGCCATGTCACAAAGTTAGTCGCCTCTTACGACATACTCTCTGTGGGGCAGTGGTGCTATTCTTGTCCTTGTTATACACAAAGACCCCGGTTGACCACTCAACTGCGATGTAAGAAGTACAACTTATAAATGGCTGCTTGCGTCAGCAAACCAAAGCTGAACAAGACCTCCTTCTCCTTCTTCTTCATTCGTTCTCGAACTCCCGCTACCAAGGCCTCAACAGGGCTTTGCAAGTAGCAGGATGTAGTCCAGAGAACAGAATGTAATGTGTCGCTAGTTTACAGTTTGACTGCAATATGTGTGAGCCCCTTTCATTTTGACACATCCATCTTCAGCAGGACCAAGGCCATATTGTGCCTCCAAGTGGTAGCCCTAGAAACAAATTGCATCCATTTAGCCTGGATAAGACAAATAGAATTGGATAGGGAAAACAAGACTGATCACAAAAATGGCACGCTGAAACTGAGCGTTTGGGAGCCGTAAGGCACATATATTGCATTCTAACTTAACGTCTTTATGCTGGTTTAGAAGACTCTGCAGAGTCTGTATACAACCAGTTTCATTTACATTACCTTGCTCTAAAAGTTATACACATCTAATTTATTTTTAAATGCATTAATTGTCCCTGCCTCCACTACTTCATGTGGCAATGCATTCCAAGAATTCACCACTCTCTGACTAGAAAAGTTTTCTAGTATCTAATCTGGACCTTTCTTTAGTTAATTTGTAGCTATGCCCTCTTGTTCTAGTGGGTGGATGTATTTTGAAAAACTTGTTATAGGACTAATTTATCCATTCCTCTGATCATCTTATAAACCTGTATTGTCACCACGAATTCTTCTCTCTTTTCTAGACACTGTAGGTAGGTTTTTCTGAATCTTTCCTCATAAGTGTAATTCTGGAATCCCACTATCAGCTTTGTCGCTTTTTTTTGGGTTGTTCTTTCCAGCATGTTTATATCCCCTCTATGTTAATCACTCCAAACTTGTACACAGTACTCCAATCTAGGTCTAACTAAAGCTTTATACAGTTTGACTATCACTTCCTTGCTCCTATGTTTAATATTTCTTTTTATCATACCTAAAATTGCATTTGCCTTTTTCACTGCTACCTTAACTTACTCATTCACCTTACCTGTATGATCTATTATAACCCCTAGGTCCCTTTCCTTATCTATCTTTCTAATATTGTTCTCTCCCATTCTGTAATTATGTTCCATATTGAATCTACCCATATGGATGACTGTACATTTATCTACATTAAACTCCATTTGCCAGCTTACAGGCCATTCTCGAATTTTATCTAAATCCGACATCAATATATCCACTTCTGCTTTAGATGAGACAATACTGCATAGTTTTGTGTCATCAGGTAATTTTGAAATCAAGCATCCCATATCAATGTCCAAATTGTTTATATATATCAAGAACAAAACTGAGCCCTGTGGCACTCCAGTGTTTACTTCACACCACTACTACTTATTTATGCACACTCTGCTTTTTTCCCGTTAACCAATTTTCAATCCATTTGGCAACTTCCCTAACTATTCCATGTCATTTTAACTTTTGAAATAATCTTTGATGAGGTACTCTATCAAAGGCCTTTGCAAAATCTAGATAAATAACATCCACTGGCTCCCCTTCATCTATCATTTTAGTAACCTCCTCCATGAATTCTAAAAGATTTGTTAAGAATGATCTCCCTCTAGTAAACCCATGCTGACTGTTTCTGATTAGATTAAACTTGTCTGCATTATTTAAATGCATTACAATGTTTTCTTTGATTATTGACTCTAACAATTTACAGACTATGCCCGTTAAACTCACCGGTCTATAATTTGCTGGATCAGATTTTTTTGTTTTTTTTTAATAAGGGGATCACTCCCGCATCTTTCCAACCCCGTGGAACAATCCCTTTTGCAAGTGATTGAGAACATAATATGGCCAATGGTTTTGCTATTTGGTCTCTAATTTTAAACAGCAATTTTGGATGAATACCATCTTGACCTAGAATAAAGAACTCTATATAAGTAACTTCGATCAAGAACAATAGTCACAAGTTACCTGAAGGGGTCGCATCAGAGATAGAAAGAGAGAAACAGGTAAATGACCCAAGACACTCTATGTTCGGACATCAGGTGCAGCGTGCAAGACTAAAGTCAAAACAAAGTTTCGTACAGTCAACCCAGCCCCTACAGACTAGTCCAGGAAATCAATGCATCGAAAGTTGGAAAGACCTGACACAGGTCCCCTTGATCGAGTTACGGGAGGAACCTGCGTCTGGACACCTCCTGCCCTACGCAACATGGAAATCACTAAGTGGACTTCAAACTGGTGTATTACGGAACAGGCAAAAACCTGAAAAGATGGGGATACAGAGATGATGAAACATGCGAATGTAGAGTAACACAAGACCAGGACCATCTGATGATCTGCCCAAACCTCCCGGAGACTTGTAGCATGGATGACCTGCTGAGTGCCAGTGACAGGGCGATCCCCGTGGCTGAATCTTGGAAGAATGAAGTGTGCCGTAGTGTCTGGGACGAGGAAAGTAAGTAAGTAAGTACCTGAAGGGGTTCATGTCGGAGATGGTGTAATGGGAAGTGTGGTTAATCAGCAGTTCATCTTTGTACCAGGTGACCTTCGGTGGTGGATAGCCCGTGATGTTGCAGCTGAAGACTGTCGATGAGCCTGTGCTGACTCTGCTGACGCGGTGAGAAATGGCTGTTGGTCCGTGCAGGACTGGTCCAGTGATTTCTGAATTTAAAAAAATATGCAGTTATATTACACACGTTTGATATCACTGCACACTTGGCAGACTGATAGGTGTTTGATATCTCCACTCTTGGCAGACTGATATGTGTTTGATATCACTGCACTCTTGGCAGACTGATAGATGTTTGATATCTGCACTCTTGGCAGACTGATATGTGTTTGATATCACTGCACACTTGGCAGATTGATAGGTGTTTGATATCACTGCACACTTGGCAGACTGATAGGTGTTTGATATCTGCACACTTGGCAGACTGATAGATGTTTGATATCTGCACTCTTGGCAGACTGATATGTGTTTGATATCACTGCACACTTGGCAGACTGATAGGTGTTTGATATCTGCACACTTGGCAGACTGATAGATGTTTGATATCCATGCACTCTTGGCAGATTGATAGGTGTTTTATATCACTGCACTCTTGGCAGACTGATAGGTGTTTGATATCACTGCACTCTTGGCAGATTGATAGGTGTTTGATATCACTGCACACTTGGCAGACTGATAGGTGTTTGATATCCATGCACTCTTGGCAGATTGATAGGTGTTTGATATCACTGCACTCTTGGCAGATTGATAGGTGTTTGATGTCTGCACTCTTGGCAGATTGATAGGTGTTTGATATCACTGTAATCTTGACAGACTTTTGGGTGTTTGATATCACTTGTACTTTTGGGAAACTGACTGATAGGTGCTCAGTCTTTTGGTAAATTGTGAAGTATGTGTATAGTGATGGTGCTAGTAACTTGTTTGATGTACACACTCCAACTCCATCATTACTGTCATTGCTACCAGGCAAAAAACCATACTGACTGTGTTTTAGGGGCTGTAAGGCACAAATATCGCAGCCTCCCTGTAAAACTACAACATACCGACCTTTTCAAGACAAACGCTGATGAAGAAGAAAAGGTCTTTACAAGCTTTCAGTGGAGCATATGTCTTGGGAACAATGAGTCGCCAGGGCCAGGTGAGACATATTGAGCAAGACCCCACCTCACACCATGGCCAGGTAAAATATTCTGACAAAGACCCCACCTCACACCAGGGCCAGGTAAAACATACTGACCAAGACTCTCACACCAGGCCCATGTAAAATATTCTGACCAAGACCCCACCTCACACTACGCCCAGGTAAAACATACTGACCAAGACCCCACCTCACACTAGGCCCAGGTAAAACATACTGACCAAGACCCCACCTCACACCAGGGCCAGGTAAAACACACTGACCAAGACCCTCATATCATGGCGAGGTAAAACATACTGACCAAGACCCCACCTCACACCATGGCCAGGTAAAACATACTGACCCAGACCCTCACATCATGGCCAGGTAGAACATACTGACCAAGACCCCACCTCACACCAGGCCCAGGTAAAACATACTGACCAAGACCCCACCTCACAATAGGCCCAGGTAAAACATACTGACCAAGACCCCACCTCACACCATAGCCAGGTAAAACATACTGACCAAGACCCCACCTCACACCAGGCCCAGGTAAAACATACTGACCAAGATCCCACCTCACACTAGGCCCAGGTAAAACATACTGACCAAGACCCCACCTCACACCATGGCCAGGTAAAATATTCTGACAAAGACCCCACCTCACACCAGGGCCAGGTAAAACATACTGACCAAGACTCTCACACCAGGCCCATGTAAAATATTCTGACCAAGACCCCACCTCACACTACGCCCAGGTAAAACATACTGACCAAGACCCCACCTCACACTAGGCCCAGGTAAAACATACTGACCAAGACCCCACCTCACACCAGGGCCAGGTAAAACACACTGACCAAGACCCTCATATCATGGCGAGGTAAAACATACTGACCAAGACCCCACCTCACACCATGGCCAGGTAAAACATACTGACCCAGACCCTCACATCATAGCCAGGTAGAACATACTGACCAAGACCTCACCTCACACCAGGCCCAGGTAAAACATACTGACCAAGACCCCACCTCACACTAGGCCCAGGTAAAACATACTGACCAAGACCCCACCTCACACCATAGCCAGGTAAAACATACTGACCAAGACCCCACCTCACACCAGGCCCAGGTAAAACATACTGACCAAGATCCCACCTCACACTAGGCCCAGGTAAAACATACTGACCAAGACCCCACCTCACACCAGGGCCAGGTAAAACATACTGACCAAGATCCCACCTCACACTAGGCCCAGGTAAAATATACTGACCAAGACCACACCTCACACCAGGCCCAGGTAAAACATACTGACCAAGACCACACCTCACATCATGGCCAGGTAAAACATACTGACCAAGACCCCCACCTCACACCAGGCCAAAGTAAAACATACTGACCAAGACCCCATTTCACACCAGGCCCAGGTAAAACATACTGACCAAGACCCTCACACCAGGCCCAGGTAAAACATACTGACCAAGACCCTCACACTAGGCCCAGGTAAAACATACTGACCAAGACCCAACCTCACACTAGTCCCAGGTAGAACATACTGACCAAGACCCAACCTCACACTAGGCCCAGGTAAAACATACTGACCAAGACCCCACCTCACACCAGGCCCAGGTAAAACATACTGACCAAGACCCCACCTCACACCAGGCCCAGGTAAAGCATACTGACCAAGACCCCACCTCACACTAAGTCCAGGTAAAACATACTGACCAAGACCCCACCTCACACCAGGCCCAGGTAAAACATACTGACCAAGACCCCACCTCACACTAGGCCCAGGTAGAACATACTGACCAAGACCCCCACTTCATGTCTGTGTTCATGCTTCGGAAAAACAAACATAGCACAACAGCCTGAAAGACCCCAGTTCACTTTTATTTACATGCTCAGTATGTAAGGAATGGTACTGAAACCAATCACTTAACTCCCTTTTCAGGTCGTACAGAAGAGTCAACTTAACATAGTGTCATTATACTGGTTTAGAAGACTCTGCAGAGTCTATAGACATCCAGTTTCATATTCCAGTCGTGTAGATTCATCTGTGGCGAAGTGGTCAAGCCGTTTGCCTTGTGTTCAGACGGTCGGGGTTCGATTTCGAACTGTGACGTCAATTTTTTCCGGAGATCCCTGGGTTCATCGCTGGAGCTCGTGCTTTGTGCGATATTCTCGACAGATGGGGTACCCATCTGCCGAGAGAGGCTGAGCTAAAATGGGGAAAAAACCTGAGGCAATTGAAGTCGAGCCCCCGCTAAAAATTTTTTGTTTTTAAAGATTCATCACAAAGTGATGAGCAAACAAATGTTCATGCCCTCGAAGTCGACCCGCCCCCTCCCCAGCGTAATAATGCTGGCACTGGAGGGATCTGGGGTTGTCATTGCCCATCTCGTTCCTGATCAGAGGGCCAGTACTGATCAGAACCACTTGACCAACATGAATTTAAAAAAGTATGGAAGTCCCCCAGCACGGAATAATTTATCAGCATGTCACGTTTTTCTAGGTTGCTGACTTTGACAGCCTCTATCTTTTTTGTTTGTCGTCGTATGAATATGATTTGTTTGTGTGTAAAGACATAAATTAATAAAGAACTTGTTGGTGGTGTTTTTGTTGCTTGTGTGTTAGTTTCTAAGATACAAGAAGATGAAGGTACAAATGAAAGACGGCAATAACATTTACATTTACCAATTTCACGAGGAATTGGGACCTTCGGAATTTGAAAATCGTCACAGAACAATGATAGTGTTTCTTATATGGTCATCATTTTTGAGAATAAATCATTTCCAAACTCTCTTCCAAACTAAACCAGCCATCTTTCTTGTTTACATCTACAATGACATCATTGACTAGGTGTAAATACATGACAATGCTCTAGAATAGTTTTCTAATTGTCCGGCGTATTTTTTAGCCATTATTATCAGAGCGAACATTTTTTGTGTGCATAATAATTAGCCGCGTGATCGGTAAAGGTTAATTTATTATGTAGATGTAATAAATATGTTTGTAGTGAAAACTAACAGATATGGTGATCTTGTATTAAACATTATTTATGTTCTGTGACGATTTTTAAAGTTCGGTCTAGAATCTCCTAGAAATTGGTAAGTCTAAATGTTTCTGCTGTATTTCATTTTTACCTTCATCTATCTCAGGAACTAACACACATACAACAAACATAATAACACCAACAAGCTCTTTATTCATTTATGTCTCTACACACAACAAAACCATATTTTTGCAACAATTAAATAAAAAAGATAAAAGGCTGTCAAAGTCAACAACATAGAAAAATGAGAAGCGTTGAAAAATAATTCAGTGGCAGGGAAAATTTAGCAAATTTTTTCTTGAGTGTGGTAAAGTTAAATTTGAATATTAAAAGTACTACTTAAGAACCAACAAAACCAGAAAATTTAGACCAGCCTAACAATTCTGCTCAGCAAAACTAGAAAATTTAGACCAGCCTAACAATTCTGCTCAGCAAAACTAGAAAATTTAGACCAGCCTAACAATTCTGCTCAGCAAAACTAGAAAATTTAGACCAGCCTAACAATTCTGCTCAGCAAAACTATAAAATTTAGACCAGCCTAAAAATTCTGCTCAGCAAAACCAGAAAATTTAGACCAGCCTAACAATTCTGCTCAGCAAAACCAGAAAATTTAGACCAGCCTAACAATTCTGCTCAGCGAAACCAGAAAATGTAGACCAGCCTAACACCGCTCAGATTTTTTAACTTTGACATTACATCATGAAACAGATTTGTCTTAATTTTACCATTCAAAGTGAGATTGTAGAAAGCAATGCGGTCAATCTCTCCAAAGGAGCTTGTTCCTTCACAGATATACTGTCCAACATCAGTACTTCGTAGTTTGTCCCACTCTAGTGTTGCCTGGATGCGGTACTCTAATCTGGAATCAAAATGGAACAAAGACAAACTGTTAGAGGAGATAATTTACACCCCCACTACAGAAGATTAGTCAGCAAAGATGGCACTAAAGAAGCCATGGGTATAATTTTGCTGTCGTGTGTTAGTTAATTATGGATGCTGCCAGGACACGAATTTGATCAGAATTCACACTATTCGATGACTGAAACTTGTGTCCATGGAAACGTATTGTGGTTTTCCATTTGGATTAGTTAGTTCGTTCATTTTGTGTTTTTCCATTTGATTATCCTGGCATGGTCTTCCGCTATTTGAAATAGTAGTTCAGTTAAACTGTTTCATATTTCCACGGTCTTGTGCATACGGCTGAACCCTACGACCCCTTCGGTTTACGAAAAAGACAAGACGAGACAAAAAGTAGAATGGTTGGTTGGTTATTGATCCAGCGGCCTATGGGCTCCTGTCCTTTGGACCAATGCCATATAGTGGTTTCTGCAAGTGTTTGCAAGCTGTTGTTTATTTCTGAACAAAGTGTTCAATTTATCTGGCCGTGGAGGAAGAAGCTCTTTCCTAACACCGGCAAGCACCAGACATTCAAAAAGATGGTGATCAACAGTTTCATAGGGATGTGTGCACAGCCGGAACTGTGGAGTATGTTCTGGGTGGATTCCATTTTGAAGAAGTAGAACAGACTGGTTGCATACAGACTTCACTACTTGGAAAGCTCTTTGTCAGGGTTTGGTAAATTTGGTACCAGGAGTTTGAGAACAAACGAAGAAGAAAACGGACAAATATTTAAAAGATCCTGATTTCATGCTTCTTCTTCGTTCATTCTCAATCTCCTGCTACCGAGCCCTGAACAGGACTTTGCAAAGCAAGATGTAGTCCAGAAGCGGAATGCGTTGTGTCACTAGTTTACAACTTCACTGCAATATTTGCACCTTTCGGACCGACACATTTGTTTTCGGCAAGATTTCATGCCAATGTGGCATATTGGGAATATTGTCCATAGCCCCGACGACCTTTACTTACCAACATTATTCTGGCACCCAATTTTTTAGGCTGGGTGGACCCGGGAGCAGTTTTGCGATCGGGAAAATTCCAACACAAACTGGGGACGGAACCCCGATTGCTCAGCTAGAAAGCCAGTGCACTAACATCTGTTCTGACTGATATTCAAGGTTATATTATATTCTAGCCATAACTGTAACACAATATTACTTAACTTGACGGCCTAGCTAGCAAGCATGTGTTAACTCTTTAACTTCGGAGAGACGATGGGCTCATTCCTTTTTTTTAATGGATTACGCTGGAGGAATAATCATATCGTCTCTGAATAAAAATGTATATTATCTCGTTTCTATTCGGGTAATTTGTATTTTAACATTGCCAGAATTTAACTAGAATGATTTCCCTTGAATTTATTTGCTAATCTGTTTTCTGACGAATTGTTTACAAAAACAAAATCCAAAAACATGTTGATGAGAGTTGTGAAAGTTACTGCTTTTCTTGTTTATAATGGAAAATAGGCATGGCCCTTTAAGGGAAATGTCACTTAAAAGGCTGTTTACTGAGCACCAAGTACGAGAAATAGTTGATGTTGAAGAATCAAAAATTGATTTTAATTTGTCTGATGCTAATGAATCTTATGTGCCTAGCTGTAGCAGTGATGACGAGTCAGAACAAGAGGCTAGGCAATATCATACAGCGTTAAATTTCAACATGCTGTGTGTGTGTGTGTGAACTTTAGGGTATTCTATTATTAATTGACACATTCTGCATGGGAAACTCATCTACCAAAGGCATATATGATTATAAATTTAAAAAAAAAATATTTGGAATACTTCTGGCACCTGAATGCATGTTCCACTTAGCTTGAAATACAATTTTTGGGTAGGGGTCAAGTTTAATTTTGCTTCTGGTTTTCTTTACTCACTTTTTTGTCTCATATATAAAATCTTATAATATTCTGTTCTAGCAATTTGTTGTTGTTGTGCAATCATTTAAATGTAATTTGATATATTATGATATGTTTTATTACAAAAAATATAAATGTTACAGAGGTGTGAAGGTGTTGACATCTAGTGGTTTAAAATCCAAAGTAAGACAATTCCGTCCAGACGTGGGAAATAAATCTGGAGTTAAAGAATTTACTATTATTGTTACTATTATTTTTACTATTATTGTTACTATTTTTGTTACTATTACTATTATTATTACTATTATTATTACTATTATTGTTACTATTTTTGTTACTATTATTATTACTATTATTATTACTATTTTTGTTACTATTTCTATTATTATTACCATTATTATTACTATTATTGTTACTATTTTTGTTCCTATTACTATTATTATTACTATTATTATTACTATTATTATTACCATTATTATTACTATTTTTGTTACTATTATTATTACTATTTTTGTTACTATTATTGTTACTATTATTGTTACTATTACTATTACCATTATTATTACTATTTTTGTTACTATTATTATTACTATTTTTGTTACTATTTTTGTTACTATTATTGTTACTATTATTGTTACTATTATTGTTACTATTATTGTTACTATTACTATTATTATTACTATTATTATTACCATTATTATTACTATTTTTGTTACTATTTTTGTTACTATTTTTGTTACTATTACTATTACTATTTTTGTTACTATTATTTTTGTTACTATTTTGTTTACTATTTCTATTACTATTACCATTATTGTTACTATTATTGTTACTATTATTGTTACTATTATTGGTACTATTATTATTACTATTTTTGTTACTATTATTGTTACTATTATTGTTACTAAAAATGGATGGTTTTTTACGTGGTAATAGTCAATCGTGGTTCCACCATTGATACAGCGGTTGTAGTCATCATTTTGGACAACTCCTGGTCAGTGGTACTGAAACTGCTACTACTGTCTGTTGTGGGATGTGAAGGCTCTGTCAGGATGATGTTGGTGGTAGTACTGCTTGTTGTGGTACCATTCTTCAGCAGCATCTCAGGTGGCAGCTCGGTGCTGCGTTCCTTTGTGGACTTGTATAACTTGACAGAAGTGTACAGCCACTTGTTGGCCGAGCATGAGACATTCAGGTTGTCTCCCACGACAGGAACTCGTGTAGAGTTGTCAGCGATAGACAGGAGATTGACGTCATCTGTCAGATAACATATAAACATGTTTTAAGTCATTCTGTGAATATATTGACGGACAAAAAGATAAATATAGACATTCGGAAAAAGTTGAACATATAGGAGTTCTTGTTATTATCCCATAGCTGCTGAGCAAGCCTGCTCTTGGCAGCCCAATGCCATTCTTATATAGATACAGGTCTTCTTCAGTTGTTTCACTGCTCCGTACAGTGTGTTCGCAATTGTCGGCAGTGCTTTTAATAATCTTTTCCTCATGTCCGCAAGCGCTTTGTGCTCAATGAGTAGATGTCTGAACTGTTTCATCAGAGTGAGAGCAATGTCTGCACAAGGGCAGGTGCTGGGGATTGTTGCGGTTCAAGTGGTTATTGACTTTGGTATGTCCTGTACAAAACTGAAAGATGAGACTTTGATCTCTTCTTGGTGGGATGATGAAGATAATGTCTGGTCAGGCAAAACATACTGGTCAGACAATGTTAGCCAGGGTCAGGAGAAATATACTGGCCAGGACCCTCACGTGACCTCCTTATTGGTCATCCTGGAAACAGGCTGTTTTCGAGGACAATAGTCTGGCTATCAAGGTGACGTTCGACGTGATCCCCGCAGTAGTGAGCGACATGCAGATGAAGCCAAGCATAGCACAACCACCTGGAGGACCCCGGTCCATCATCATCAGCACACTCGGGATGTGAGGAAAGCTACGACAACTTGCCACAGTGCGCACAAAAGAGTTAACCTACTCATTGTGGACATTCTTCTTCTTCTTCTTCATCGTACGCAGTCAGACAGTAACCATTATTTTTCGAAAAAAGCGGCGGTCATTCTGAGGCTGTCGACACTGCCATAGAGCTTGTCTTGCAGTTCCACTGGTGATGTCCACATCTGCTCTCTCTGATCCTCGTATGTCGGGCAGTTCTGCAGCAGATGTTCAGCGGTCATTTTCCCGGTACCGCACGGGCATTCATCGGTTCCACCTATCTTCAATTTGTTGAATAGGTGGTACCTCAGTCTATTGTGGCCAGTGCGAAGTCTGAAGACAACGACCTGCTCTCTTCGGTTCAACTGGTAATAGGCATCGTTTTTGGTGTAGCCAGTATGTTCGGTTTCCCATTTGGTCATGTATCTGGCTTTAATTAGCCGTTTTGACTCTTCGTACATCATACTAGTATCTGTTTGTGGTAGTCTTGCACCTTCTTTTGCCAGTCTGTCTGCCTCCTCGTTGCCTTGGATGTTGCAGTGGGATGGGACCCACTGTACCACTACCCTTTTTGGTGCGGACTGCTGGCATAGTTGACAGAGTGCTGCTCTTAAGTCATTAAGCTCAGTGTTTTTCTGGCTTTTTAGCGCTGTGACTACGGCGAGAGCATCTGTAAGCAGGACTGTGTGGCTTTCATTTTCTTTATGTGTCATTGTGGTCATTCAACAACAGCTTCTCTTCTATGCTTTTTTTATGTCTTCGTTACCTTTTGGCTGCGAGATTTTGCTAAATGTTCCCGTCGTCCACCTGTTTATCCAAATTTCCTGGGTATTATTCTTAATAATTTGTTTTACTGTGTGGTTACCGCAGGAGCTGCGTAGCGCAGTGGTTAGCGCGCTGACTTCGCATCTGAGTGGTCCTGGGTTCATTCCCCAGTTGAGGCGGAAATGTTTTTTCAGACCGCAATGGCTCCCGGGTCGACCCAGTCTTAAATGGGTACCAGTTCAGTCCGGGAAGTAAAAGCACCGAGGGAGAGGAGATGGCTACCGCCCTCATATAGCCGAGCCTTTGAAATGTGAGATCGCTAACACCTCACACCCCTACGGCAGTAATGCTATGGGTTACTTTACTTACTGCAGGGTCTATCCAATAGACATAGAGGAGAAATAGTTTATCAATTTTATCATGGTCAGAATATTTAAATACTTTGGTCCCATTAAGAGACACAACGGTCTTGAGAGAACAATGATAGAAGGTGTGGTGCCAGGCAAAAGAGGAAGACCAAGAGGACAATGGCACCAAGATATTCAGGAATGCCTGGGTATGACTGTGGCAGAGGCTGGAGTTTTGGCATGGGAAAGAGTTTGTTTTAGACAGACTGTGATGGGAGCGACGTTCTATAAAGGACATGCTACATGATGATGATGATGATTGACTGAGATTCCAAATATGTGTTATACGGGGCATAGAGTGACAAGTGTATGTGCAAGCTCCTAATCCCTTGACCACATGCTCCCATACAATGTGAAAAAAATAAACATAAACAGAACATACATTACAACCAAAAAACTTTCATCAGGAACACAACAAAATTAAGTCAATAAAAAAATGTAGTTGTCCACTACAAGCAATGATGGCGACGCAGATGATGTAACTTGCACTGTATTTGAATTATAGAGAGAAATAAACTGTGATGGTCATCAACCTCACTCTCTGGTCCCCAGCTACCTTGGACCAGTGACAAGACCAAAGTCAAGATGACTGTAGGTAACTCAGGATGCAAGCAATCTGATCCCACCTAATTTGAGACCAGGAGTTGTTAGAAAACTTGCAGGATTCGATCTCCCACCGTCTCTGTTTATCGTCTTGAGAGACACGCGCCTTACCTCTCAACTGCAGCGACTTCCAAATAATTCATAACAACAATGAACACAGCTTAATACTTATCCGAACAAAAAGCCCCTTCTCGATACGAAGAGATACACACTGAAGACCTGGACTCACCTTTCATTATAGTCAACAAAATCTGACTGTCATTTCCATATGGGTTCACAGCTTGACATTTGAAGTAGCCGGTTTCAGTTGGATGGTAAATGAGGTATGCATTGTAGTTATAAACAGCCAACTTGACAGACCCTTGCTTGCCTTGTTCTCGAGAGATCTGTTCAAACTGGCTTGCATTTGGTTCACATTTAGATTGACTGCAGGGCTGGGGAAATAAAGTTTACATTGACCGTACGGCTGGGGAAATAACGTTTACATTGACCACAGGGTGGGGAAATAAAGTTTACATTGACCATAGGGCTGGGGAAATAGTTTACATTGACCACAGGGTGGGGAAATAAAGTTTACATTGACCATAGGGCTGGGGAAATAGTTTACATTGACCACAGCGTGGGAAAATAGTTTACATTGACCACAGGGTGGAGAAATAAAGTTTACATTGATAACAGGGTAAGGAAATAAAGTTTACATTGATAACAGGGTAAGGAAATAAAGTTTACATTGACAATAGGTTGGAGAAATAAAGTTTACATTGACTACAGGGTGAGAAAATAAAGTTTACATTGACTACATGGCCGGTTAAATAACGTTTATTTTAGCCAATTTATCTGGAGAAATAAAGTTTACATTGACCACAGGGTGGGGAAATAAACTTTGCTTCATTATCTATGTGAACATACAAGTCTGTATGCAATACTCTGTGTTACATACCATTTCTCTGAGCCATATAGCAGGACCCCTGGTAGGTTACAGTTGTGCTACACTTTACTACTACTACTACTAAACCCCCCATCATGCCACTCTATCACCTTGTCCAGCTGAAAGGTAAAGATAAGTCCCTTAGCAGAGACTACCGTCGGAGATGAAGTGTTAGAGCTTTCATTGTACTAAGCCACAGCCCTGTGAGATAGGGTGGCCGGTTTAATTCTACCCTAGCTATCAGCCAGGTACCTATTTACAGCTGGGTTGATTGGAGCTACCTGTAGTGGGAGTTGAACCCAGTACCTTTGCCATGAAAAACGAGTGATCTAATGCTAGGATAATCACGACGGAGAGAAACACTCAAACAAAAACTTTTATTTCTAAGCAAAGAAAGAAAAAAGATAAAGGTCATTCCCATGGCAACAGTTGCCATCTGGGATGAAGATAACTCTGTATGTACTAAGCCGCAGCCTATGTGAGGTAGGGTGACCCAGCTCTTCATCAGCACACTCGGGATGTGAGGAAAGCTACGACAACCCTTTTTAGGGTAAACAAAAGAGTAACCTACTCATTGTGGGCATTCACAAGCAATAACAACCTTCCCCAATTTGTACTTCGAGGAACAGAGACCATTGTTCAGTCATGCACAACATACTGACCAGCACGTCGCGCCAGGGTCAGGCACAACATACTGACCAGCACGTCACGTCAGGGTCAGGCACAACATACTGACCAGCACGTCGAGTCAGGGTCAGACACAACATACTGACCAGCACGTCGTGCCAGGGTCAGGCACAACATACTGACCAGCACGTCGTGTCAGGGTCAGGCACAACATATTGACCAGCACGTTGAGTCAGGGTCAGGCACAACATACTGACCAGCACGTTGAGCCAGGGTCAGGCACAACATACTGACCAGCACATCGAGCCAGGGTCAGGCACAACATACTGACCAGCACGTCGAGTCAGGGTCAGGCACAACATGCTGACCAGCACGTCGCGTCAGGGTTAGGCACAACATACCGACCAGCACGTTGCGTCAGGGTCAGACACAACATACTGACCAGCACATCGCGCCAGGGTCAGGCACAACATACTGACCAGCACGTTGCGTCAGGGTCAGGCACAACATACTGACCAGCACATCGCGCCAGAGTCAGGCACAACATACTGACCAGCATGTCGCGCCAGGGTCAGGCACAACATACTGACCAGCAAATCGTGTCAGGGTCAGGCATAATATACTGACCAAGACCACAATCTCTTTTCCATGTAGCGTTTCCAGGAGACAGGCTGTTATCAAGGAAGTCTGGCTGATGAGATGTGGATCGATATAATCATGCAGATGAAGCCAAGCACAGCACAACTGCCTGGAGGACCGCGGTCCACCTTTATCAGCATGCTCGGGATGTAAGGAAAGCTACTACAACCCACCACAACATTCTTTTCAGGGCACACAAAAGAGTAAACTTACTCATTATGAACATCAAACAACAACAAGCAACATACGTCAGGTACCCATTTACAGCTGTGTCAACTGGAGGAGTGGTCACACGAAGCACAGCTCAGATTTTTTGTGTGTCCGTCCATGAATTCGAATCCTGGCACATTGTAATCCCAACCTAACAAGCCAGCTCACTGACGACTAAGCTTCCACACTCCACAAAAGAAAGACAAAATACTTATGTGTGTCCGTCCGTGAATTCGAACCCTGGCACATTGTAATCCCAACCTAACAAGCCAGCTCACTGATGACTAAGCTTCCACACTCCACAAAAGAAAGACAAAATACTTATGAATACCTGGAAATACCACGTCACATTGCTCTCAGGAAACCCGATGGTGCTGCAATTAAAAGTAACAGGTTTTGGCCTGGATTTCAGCACTGTGATTGTCCCATCTGGCAAGATGTCGTCCATAGATGACGCTTGGATCGTTACACTGGGCTTTCCTGCCGATCAATTTTAAAATGTTATTGATTTATATCAAATTGTTATTGATGTATTATTCATTTGTTATCTTGATCACCTGTGGGGATAAAGATAACTCTTTATGTACTAAGCATGGCAAAGGTACAGGGCTCAACTCCCACCAGCAGCATCTCCAGTTGACCCAGCTGTAAATGGGTACCTGGCTGACAGCTAGGGAGGGATGAAGACAGCGAGGGAGGAAACTGACAACCCTGCCTCACAGGGTCGTGGCTTAGTACAATGAAGGCTCTAACACTTCATCCCTGACGACAGTGTCTGCTATGGGACTGCTATTACCTGCGTGTTTCAATGGACGCTGTCTTGGGCAATGGAAGTCAAGTGGTTGGTAAGCCCTCCTTCAGATGCGCCTCAGATGTTGTTGTGTACAGCAACAGCATCTGACCAATGGGGGTCTTCCCTACAGTGTCCTTTTACCTCGGGGGTACCCAATTGTTGTTGCCGTGCTCCATCGACCATCGCTTCGTTACAACGTGGGACAAACTCAGGCCTTTCTTTCTTTCATTCAACAAGCCTTTTTTTCTTTCATTCATCAGGCCTTTTTTTCTTTCATTCATCAGGCCTTTTTTTCTTTCATTCATCAAGCCTTTTTTTTCTTTCATTCATCAGGCCTTTTTTTTCTTTCATTCATCAAGCCTTTTTTTTCTTTCATTAATCAGGCCTTTTTTTTCTTTCATTCATCAGGCCTTTTTTTTCTTTCATTCAACAGGCTTTTTTTTCTTTAATTCATCAAATCTTCATCAATTCTGACATTCAACAAGCCTTTCTTCAACAATTCAACATGCTTTCAACAAGTTCCTTCATTCATCAAATCTTTACAAATCCTGCCATTTATCATTTCTTCACTTATTCCTTCATTCATCAAATCTTACCACATTGTCACATGCATTTTATTATTTTGGCACTGGCAACCTAATCAGGTAAAAGGTGAGTGAGCAAGTCCAGGTAGCAGTGAAAAGGCAAATGCAATGTTAGGTATGATAAAAAGAAATTTTAAACATAGGAGCAAGAAAGTGATAGTCAAACTGTATAAAACATTAATTAGACCTAGATTGGAGTACTGTGTACAGGTGAGGAGTCCTTATCATAGAGGGGATATAAATATGCAAAAAAGAGTGACAAAGCTGATAGTGGGATTCCAGAATTACAGTTTTGAGGAAAGTCTATGAAAAACCGGCCTACAGTGTCTAGAAAAAAGAAGGATTCGTGGTGACTTAATTCAGGTTTATAAGATGATCAGCGGAATGGATAAATTAGACTATAACACGTTTTTCAAAACACAACCAAAGGGGACGGTGTGGGCTAGTGGTCAAACGACACCGCTCACAACTCAAAGGTTTTGGGTTCGTTCCTCAATCACAGCACCGGTCGTTATCCCAGGGAAACAAACCTTTAAAATATGCAGGAGGAAGCAGACTCTTTCATAAAATGCATGTCGAAGTCGGATGCACTGGGCCGACAGGTGCAAAATAAAAACACAGTGCACACTGCCTTGGGGAATAGAGAAATAAGGCAATATGCAAAAAACAAAAAAAACGCAACCACCGACAAGAACAAGAGGGCACAAACACAAATTAATTTTAAAAAGACTCAGATTAAATACCAGGACATATTTTTTTTTAGTCAAAGAGTGGTGCATGCTTGGAATGCATTAACACAGGAAGTATTGGAGGCAGGGACAATTATTGCATTGAAGAATAGATTTGTTGCGCATAGCTTTTAGAGCAAGTGAATGTAAACTAAACTGGTTGTATACAAACTTTGCAATTTCAGAGCGGAGGCAGAGGCACCGAGGGCAGCAGTGGAAGAAATGGTGACAGGTAAAAGGAATGAAAGCCATATAGTCCTACTTACAGATGCCCTGGCCGTAGTCCGAGCACTAAAAAGCTAGAAAAATACTGAACTTAATGATTTAAGAGCAGTACTCTGTCAACTATGCCAGCAGTCCGCACCAAAAAGAGTAGTGGTACAGTGGGTTCCATCCCACTGTAACATCCAAGGCAACGAGGAGGCAGACAGACTGGCAAAAGAAGGTGCAAGACTACCACAACCAGATTCTAGTGTGACCTACGAAGAGTCAAAAAGGCTTATTAGAGCTAGATATATGACCAAATAGGAAACAGAACATACTGGCTACACAAAAAACGATGCCTATTACCAGTTGAACAGAAGAGAGCAGGTCGTGGTCTTCAGACTTCGCACAGGCCACAATAGACTGAGGTACCACCTATTCAACAAATTGAAGATAGGTGGCACTGACGAATGCTCGTGTAGTACTGGGAAAAAGACTGCTGAGCACTTGCTGCAAAAATGCCCGACATACGAGGATCAGAGAGAGCAGATGTGGCCATCACCAGTGGCAACACTAGACAAGCTCTATGGCAGTGTCGACAGCCTCAGGATGAGCGCTGCTTTTTTCGAAAAAATAAAGGTCGATGTCTGACAGCATAAGAAGAAGAAGTATACAAACTTTGCAAAGTCTTCTAAACCAGTATAAAGACATTAAGTTAAGTCTTACATAAGCACCTTCACGAATTTGGCGTGTGGGAATTTTAGATGCTACTATGATGAACTGAATACAGCTGGGGAGAGATGCCAGACTCACTCACACGCTGAGTGTTGTCCATACGACCTCTTGTGGTTATCGAAAAGGCACGACAAACTGCGTTAGATGCCTTCCCACCTTTCTACCCTGCGGGTTACATGTTTACGGAAAGGCTTCGGTGGTAACCCTGAGGCAAAATCTGCATCCTATGCTATCTCCAGTCGTCTCGATGAATGTCTTGCCACTGGCAGAAGGTAGCTTAGGCTCTGTGAGTGAGGTTGACAAAAGGCGCAGTTTCTTCCTCACTT
Source organism: Ariolimax columbianus (assembly GCA_036924085.1). Taxonomy (NCBI): domain Eukaryota; kingdom Metazoa; phylum Mollusca; class Gastropoda; order Stylommatophora; family Arionidae; genus Ariolimax; species Ariolimax columbianus. The sequence goes on from JAVGWX010000024.1 coordinate 8,588,302, forward strand.
TAATCCAAATCTCCGCGCAAGTCACCCATTTTAGCGGACACAGCAAGAGATACGACTGTCCACACGGCTGAACAAAGAGAGTGGTCTTCATCACTTGTGATGGACAAACAAACTATCACATAAGCACAAAACCACATTGTTTTTTTTACGCAGGCTTGCAGAAAGCGGGACAAACAAACTATCACATAAGCACAAAACCACATTTTTTTTAACGCAGGCTTGCAGAAAGCGACATACTGTTGCAAAGCTTCTATATTATGGCAGCACGAATCACATGTGCATCATCGGCTAACTTACTAAAGATATTTAAAGTTATATTCACAAAACTGGCCAGGACATTCTTATCCAGACTGATGATTCCTTTTGCTGTGTACACTCCACTGTTTTCGATTCTCCGAGGCAGGATAGTTAGCATGGCAAACTTCTCCCTTTGCAGAATAAAAATTCTGTAGAATAAATGAAACAAATAACAGTAATCTTTACCTCATGTATGAAAATTGAGGCGCGCTGTTCGCTGGTGGTTGACTTACGTTGCCGTTGCATAACAACGGCCGTTCTAATCAAACTTAAAAACAAATGGCTAAGTAGTAATAGTCTGAACAATACTCATCTCTTGATTGTAGAGAGTTCTGACTTCAGTAATGTATGGTTAGATACCAACAATGGCGAATGTGGAATTAGTTTTAAGCATTTGGAAATGTTTTCTTATGTTTTACACTTGCATTTGAGGATTTCCTCATCTTTGAAAATGGGGAGGCGAGTTTCTGCAACAGATTTTTCTGAGATAGTTCTGTTTAAATTCTTTATTTAGATGCAATAATTGCCTCACAGAAGCATGTCGTAAGAGGTGACTAACTGTGACGTGGCATAACACCGGAAATGGTTAGGTGGTTTGTTTAGAGCAGCATAGATGGCGCCTAACAGGCTGCGGGTCTACTTTTCTCTAGTGTTTGAGTCTATTAAGATGGACTCACACATCGGTAAACCCCCTTCCGTAAGCGCTTGTCCCAGCGCAGAGTATTAAGCCTTCTCCTGGCTACACCGGCTAAAGCCAGTGCTGGGACCTGCACGGGGCCATCTGCCCCTGTAGAAGTACAGGTCAACTAAGAACTAAGAAGAAGAATTATGTTTATAGTTGAAGTGATAGACATAGTCATTATGACAAACATCGGCAATCCGTTTTTGGCAATTTATTAATTTTTTCCTCAACCAACGGATGCTGAAAGTGGGAGAATCTAAGTGTGCAACAAAAACACCAACAAATTCTTTATTTCTCTACTCACAAACAAATCATATCTATCTATCTATCTATCTATCTACAGTCCATTTATGTCGTTAGATGTCATGGGGAGGTGTGACCTCCTTCGTTTCATATTTGTTTCGCAGGTGAAAATCCACTAGTGACTTGCCAGGTCTATCCAATCTGCTAGCCCCTGAAATATACAATCACCTATTTTTGAGACTTGTGGAGGGGGAAGTGTAAATTAGAGCAAGATAGACCCGCAGCCTGTCAGGCGCCATCTAAACCGCTCAGCTAACCGCATAACCACAAGACCTGATGTTATAGCCAGACAGTCCCCTTTTTGCGACATATTCTCTGTGGGGCAAGAATCCCTAGAATAATTTGAGTAGATTTTTTAACTTGAATTTTGCCCGAGCAGCGGCTGTTAAGCCTACTCTTTTTGATTTCCAACTGCTAAGGTATTTTTAACGTGCGCGACACTGCACACGGGTGTCTGATCTCACTATTCAGAGATCAGGAGAAACATTTACCGGATGATCCAAATGAAAAAAATCCCGGTGCCTCCACCGAATTATATCAATAGATCAAAAGGCTTCATGAGGGCCATACACAAATGGCACATAGGAAGCCGTGTAGCGCAGTGGCAAGCAAGCTGACTTCGCATCTGAGTGGTCCTGGGTTAATTCCCCAGTTGAGGCGTAAATGTGTTTCCCTGACCGCAACGGTTCCCTGGTTGACCCAGCTTTAAATGGGTACCTGTTCAGTCTGGGATATAAAGGCGACCGGCGTGATGCTGACCACATCATCCACTAAGTGCCGTGGTTACAAAATAATATGGGCCTAACACCATATTTCCTATCAGTGATGGGATCTTTACTTTTTGTTTCATAGGTTTTGTTCTTTTTCTTGTTTCTGTTACAATGTGGTATCTGAACCTTACATTTAACTTAACACATTTATACTGGTTTAGAAGACTCTAGAACCAGTTTCTTGAGGGTGGTTTAACTGGTGTGTGAGTCCATCTTAATAGACTCAAACACTAGAGCTAAGTAGACCCACAGCCAGTTAGGCACTATGTATAGCTGCTCTTTCCCCACCTGGGGAAATGTACAAATAGCGTGAGCAGATTTTTAACTTGAATTTTGTCTGGGTAGTGGCCATTAAGCTTGCTCTTTTCTTCTTCTTCTTCTTCGTTCGTTCTCAATCTCCCGCTACCAAACCCTGAAAGGGTAAGTAGCAGAATGTAGTCCAGAGAACGGAATGCGTTGTGTTGTAGTTTACAGCTTGGCTGCTATATTTTCACCTTTCAGTCCAACACATCCGACTTCAGCAAGCATTTTTTGAGTACCGGGTTAGCATTCCCTCTTCGATCCCTTCTCCTTAGCCAGTCTGCCCTACTGCAGCCTGTTATCCAGGATCACTGTGTGGAGGTGTAGAAGGGTCTTGGCAGCTATGGTTCGCTGGCCCTGACGCTAGCAGTCAGCTATAGATCGCTGACCACTGCAGCTTATGCGCTGCTCAGCATCTTGATCCCTTTGCTCTTTTCAATTTCCAACTGTGAAGGGATTTTTAACGTGTTCGACACCGAACACAGGAGTCCGATTTCACTACGCAGAGATCAGGGGAATTTTTATCAGAAATATCGACGTGAAAAAAAACAACCTGTCTTCACCGTGATTCAAACCCGCAAACAAGGTCCCACAACATCTATATTTGTAAGCACTTTCTTTTAATCCACAGAACCACCACAGCCTCACCCTCTTTTATATAATATAAGAATAAATAAATAGTATAAAACCCTTTTTACCCTTCCCCTGTCCCATTCATCCATCCTCATTAATGGCTCCAACAGCGAGATGTTGTGTCCTGCCTTTACAACCATTACCACACCTTAGGCTGTTATTTTTGCTAACAAAAAACCCGTTTACACACCGAAGGCTGACACTTTTGCCCGACGTAGACTGACGAAGACCAGACAACGATATTATCATTTAAAACACAAATGGAGCGCCATACAAAAATGCAAAAGCGACTGAGTTAATAGTACTGAATCATCACTTACTTCACTACCAACCAAAGCCGCGAAAGTGTTAATCGACTCTGATAAAAAAGAGTTTTAAAAGGATATATTCTTCTTTTTCGATCGGTGTTGTAGAAGATCTTTGTGAAGTAGTTCGTTCATATAGACGTAATAAGTACGTTTTTAGTTTAAACTAACAGTTGTGCCGATATTATAAACACAGTTTCGATACCTTGTTGTGATTCTGATGAATTATATGAGGAGTAACATTCCCTAATAAGTGAGTCTAAATGTTTGTGCTTTGTTTTTATAAATTTTCATCTTCTTTTTAATTTCAGAAACTAACACACACACACACACACAATAATAACAAATAACACCAACAAATTCGTTATTCATTTTTGTCTCTATACACAACAAAATCATGTCTATAAGGACTATTAATGGGCATACCCATTGGTGTTCAGTCTCTCTCATCAAATGGCTTAGGGTATGGATGCTGATGGTCCCTGTAGCTCACTGGTTGTACACTCTCCTGCGCCGTCCTCTCATGCGCTCCACTCCAACCGAACCTCGTTTAATGATGAAACTTTTCAGTCTTTGGATTGATGCTTCATCTATTGCGGTGTCCTCATCCAGCAGGCGGTCATTGATTGATTTCAAAATGTCACTTCCATCCATCACTAATGTGCCCATGATGGGAGCTTGTGAAGCCATGATGTCAGCTCTTTCATTGCCCTGAACCCCGGCATGAGCAGGACAGTATATCCATGTCAGCGCCTGGAGGTTTGAGGCCTCAACAGCTGCTATCCACTTGTACCTAAGCCATCTCTTCTGTACTTTCTGAAGTATGGCTTGCGCGTCTGTAACAATGACTGCCTTTGTTATGGAAGTCTCAGATATCCATTTCATGGGAAAAAAACATGAATAAAAAAACTAGTAAAAGTTGATTAAGGTTGAGCTTAATCAAAATTTAAAAATGGGTATGGTCAGATACCGCACCGAGACGAGAACACAAACAAAACCTACGTTACGACCAATAGGCCTTCATCAGGGACAACAACACTGAACTAACAAATCAACATATAAGAAAAAAAGGGTCAACTCATCTGTTTCAGGTAGGAGACGCTTTCTGTCTAAGCGACTGGTTATGCCAAGTACTCGATAGAAACTGAAATGGGAGCGGTCAAACAAAAAGTGGCGGAATATGCCTGATAAGCCAAGTGTTGCCAAATAGTGGTCCAGATAGGAGAACAATGAGAAGGCAATATAAGCCGGGAGGGCGTGATATTGATAAGAGAGGGGGGAAGAGAACTGATGGAAGAATGGGGGAGGCGGGGGGAAGGAAGACAAATAGATGGGAACCAGTGTGAGGGTTTAAGAAAAAGTATGGAAGATATTAATACCATGTGGTTGGAGACAGCCCATACTCGAGATAAGTCTGTTCTCAAGGGCGAATCGATGACGATCGTCATTATTCCCATTATACACATCCACAGAACCGCTGCAGCCTCGCCTTATTTTAATCCAGATATCCATTTCAGTGCTGAGGTCACTGCTTCCGTCTCCATTCTCATACTTTGGGGGTCAAGATGCTGAGCAGCGCGAGTTACAGCGGTCAGCGACCCAAAGCCAACTGCTAGCATAAGGGCCAGCAAACCAGAGCTGCTAAGACCATTCTACACCTCCACGCGGTGATCCTGAACAACAGTCTACAGCTGGGCAGACTGGCTAAGGAGAAGGGATTTAAAAAAGAATTTTAATCCGGTACTAAAAAATATCTGCTGAAGACGGATGTGTCTGACTAAAATTTGCAAATGTCGCAGTCAAACTGTAAGCTACGACACAATGCATTCATTCTCTGGACTACATCCTGCTATTTGCAAAGCCCTTTTCAGGGCTTGGTAGCGGGAGTTTGAGAACAAACAAAGAAAAAGAATTCCATTGTACTTAGCATGCGAGACCTAGTACATCAGTTTTCAGCATCTATTTCTTTTGGACTGCATTCCTAGCCTTTAGCTGTCCCCAGCCTACCTGCATGGCAGCTATTATCAGACATGTCTCTTCTAGAAAGGGTGTCGTATCAAGTATTTGCTATCTTTCCTAACCTATATTCCTGAAAGTTTGTATTTTTGTGTATATATATATATATATTTGTCTAAAGACGCCTTAACTGGCGAACAGAACAAAATATCCAGTTGCAATTTTCACTAAATATTTAGTGGCCAATTTCCAGATAAACAAAACTTATTTGAAGCTGCAATGTGATTCCCTTCAACCGTTATGGGCATATGATTACACGGTTCTATGAAGAACACCGTTTGCCACAAATACTGACATGATTAACTTTTTGTTCCTTTTACAACAGGTCTAACAATTTGACAGAAACAGTAAGGAGATGGAAGGGAAGTTGCGAAAGAGATGGATAAAGGCAGGCTGGCAGAAGAGATGGATAAAGGCAGGCTGGCAGAAGAGATGGATAAAGGCAGGCTGGCAGAAGAGATGGATAAAGGCAGGCTGGCAGAAGAGATGGATAAAGGCAGGCTGGCAGAAGAGATGGATAAAGGCAGGCTGGCAGAAGAGATGGATAAAGGCAGGCTGGCAGAAGAGATGGATAAAGGCAGGCTGGCAGAAGAGATGGATAAAGGCAGGCTGGCAGAAGAGATGGATAAAGGCAGGCTGGCAGAAGAGATGGATAAAGGCAGGCTGGCAGAAGAGATGGATAAAGGCAGGCTGGCAGAAGAGATGGATAAAGGCAGGCTGGCAGAAGAGATGGATAAAGGCAGGCTGGCAGAAGAGATGGATAAAGGCAGGCTGGCAGAAGAGATGAATAAAGGCAGGCTGGCAGAAGAGATGAATAAAGGCAGGCTGGCAGAAGAGATGAATAAAGGCAGGCTGGCAGAAGAGATGAATAAAGGCAGGCTGGCAGAAGAGATGGATAAAGGCAAGCTGGCAGAAGAGATGGATAAAGGCAGGCTGGCAGAAGAGATGGATAAAGGCAGGCTGGCAGAAGAGATGGATAAAGGCAGGCTGGCAGAAGAGATGGATAAAGGCAGGCTGGCAGAAGAGATGGATAAAGGCAGGCTGGCAGAAGAGATGGATAAAGGCAGGCTGGCAGAAGAGATGGATAAAGGCAGGCTGGCAGAAGAGATGGATAAAGGCAGGCTGGCAGAAGAGATGGATAAAGGCAGGCTGGCAGAAGAGATGGATAAAGGCAGGCTGGCAGAAGAGATGGATAAAGGCAGGCTGGCAGAAGAGATGGATAAAGGCAGGCTGGCAGAAGAGATGGATAAAGGCAGGCTGGCAGAAGAGATGAATAAAGGCAGGCTGGCAGAAGAGATGGATAAAGGCAGGCTGGCAGAAGAGATGGATAAAGGCAGCTTAGAGGTGGAAGAAAAGATGAACATTGGACAAATGAAGGAATAGATGAGTGAAAGAATAAAGATTTGGTGAATTAAAGTTTGGTGAATGAAAGAGTAGATAAAGCTTTGGTGAATACAAAAAATGGTAGAGGATGGCATGGGCTAGTTAAGTGACAAGGCTCACAAACCGAAGGTGCTGGGTTTGCTCCCTATTTCAACACCGGTCGTTATCCAGGGGAAGCAACCCTTAGAAAATGCAGGAGGAAGCAGATCCTTACATAAATTGCGTGCTGAAGTTAGATGCACTGGGCTACCAGGCGCAAAATGAAAACATAGTGCACCTCACACCATCTTGGGGAATAGAGAAATAAGGCAAACACAAACAAAAAATGGTAGAGATTTAATACAAAAGCAGATATCCTAAACAGTACTAACCCACTGGTATTATTAATTTTCTTTCCATCAAAATACCATTCAATGGTTGGTGATGGGACTGCCTGAATATCTACAACAAGCATGGCAGGACCATCTTGATGTTCGAGGAAATTCGCCACATCACTTCTTGACGTCAAGTGGACAAATGGCTTATCTGGAGATGAAGAAACAGACGAAAGAAAAATAATGATTAACTTGACAACAATATTCAAAATAAGTCAAGAGTTTGGATTGGACATCTCATTGGCTTTTTCCGACTTGTCAGACTATAGTAATTTTGTTTGAAAAAAATAGATGTAACAACAGTCCATGACGGTAACGAATGTGACTCGTAAGACCAATCCGGACAGAGAAACATCTTCCATATTGTATGCAAGGAAAGTCAGGACTGTTTGCGGCATCACATGGTGTGGCGTGTCTTCTCAAACGCTGAGTCATTAGAGTATCCACAATCAGCAATCAGTATATCCTTTGTCTGTATTCTATGCTTAATCCCGCCCCTCCATGGCGTCCTGTTCCCATAATTCCAAATCAGTGCCCGCATCATTCATATCCTGCTTGCATACATCTTTGTACCGAAGTAGTGGCCGGCCCCGAGACCTTTTCCCCAACTGCAATTCCCCATAGAGAAGATATTATGGTATTCTGCCATCATCCATCTTCCGAATGTGTTCCGACCATTAGAGCCTTCGAAGATTAAGCATGGAAAAGATTGTGACATTGCGTGATCTCTCCAATACCTCTACGTTGGTGATCATGTCTTGCCACCCAACCTCCAGGATTCTGCACAGGCCCCTAATGTGATAGCTGTTTAGCCATCTCTCCTGGTGCATGTAGGTAGACCACGTTTCCCTGGCATAAGGAAGGGTACTGAGAACACAGGCCTGGTAAACAAGTGTTTTGGATTGGACATAAACAGATAGAGGGCATGTTAGAGATTCCCTTGTCTTTTTAATATCTACACAGAACAAATATTCAAACAGATAGAGGGGATGACAGGGCTTGTCATTTGAGAAGTGGCAATGAATAATCTTAGATTTGTGGATGATACAGTTTAGATGGAAAAAAGTGAGGAAGAATTACAGGAGATTGTGACAACAATATACACAATAGGTCAAGAGTTTGAATTAGACATTACATAAAGAGAACAAAGACTATGATTCTTGGGAAAAGTGACAAGAAACCATGTATGCAGATAACAATAAAAGATCAGCTACAAAGTTTCTCCTATCTAGGTCATATTATAACGAAAGAAGGCAGCTGTGAAACAGAAATCAGAAAGAGAATAGGTATGGCCAAGATGGTATTCGGCAACGTGCGACACATACTGACATTCATACAGTTTATTTAGTTCCGCACAGCATGTTCCATTTGTCTGGCCTCGGAGGAAGAAGCTGTTTCCTTACACCGTCAAGTGCCGGACACTAAAAAATATGGATTCTGGAGTATGTTCTGGTTGGATTCTGTTCAAATGACTGCTAAGTTGGATGTGTTGAGTGCTTAGTGCTTTGATTTCTTCTTTTCAGGAGGTTGATGTTGTCTTTGAGATGGCCATCTGTTTGTAGATTTCTCTCCCAGTATTTCCCATTGCCCATCAATTCAGCCAGGCCTTTTTGTTCAGTCTTCAGTAGTTGTTTGACTGTTTGTAGGGTTGTTGGTGTGTATTGTGTGTATTGTTATTTTTGACTGAATCCCTTCTTAGCCAGTCTGTCTGCCTTGTCATTGCCATGTGCATTTGAGTGAAAGGCAACTCCACGACAACCAACCGGGGGAACAAGCAGGCTTCAGGAAAGACTACTCAACCAATGACCATCTCCATACAACCAACCAGTTAATGGAGAGAGCCCAGGAAGTCTGTCCGCCACTATGCATTGTGTTCGTAGACTATGAAAAGGCCTTTGATAACATGGAAATAATTGCAGTGGTAAATGCCTTGAGGAACCAAGGCTTCAACAAAAAGTATGACCAGCTTAACGACAAGGTAAACGAGGGCTGCTCAACTGTGATCACCCTTTTCCACAAGCCACTTTCCATACCTGTACACCGAGGAGAACAACAAGGAGATACCATCTCCCCAAAACTGTTCACAGCTGCTCTTGAAGAAGTTTTTAGGTCTCTTCTCTTCTTCTTCTGCGTTCATTCTCAATCTCCCGCTACCAAGTCCTGAACAGGGCTTTGCGAGTAGCTGGATGTAGTCCGGAGAACGGATTTGCATTGTGTCGCTAGTTTACAGTTTGACTGCGATATTTTCACCTTTTGGTCCGACACATCCGTCTTCGGCAGGGTTTAGGTCTCTAAACTGGCAGTATCAAAGCCTCAACATAGATGCTCTCACACCTACGTCTCGCGCACCTACGTCTCGCGCACCTACGTCTTGCGGACGACATTGTGAGCTTCATTCACAGTATTGCAGAAGCCGGACAAAGCCTAAACAAGTCGAATGAAGCAGGCAAGGCGGTTGGCCTGAACATAAATAGAGAGAAAACTTAATTTCTACTCAACTCTTTCTTCCCTATGGGGGAACTTCGATTGGAAGATGAGACAATTAGAAAATGTCAATGTGTACGTCTATCTATGCCAGTAAATCAACAACAACCACAGCATTGATGAGGAGATCTCATACAGGAGAGCGGCGGGTTGACTCAGTTTCAACCGCAATAAACCGATACTCCGGAGAACTGAGACGCTAGTCCAGTCTGGCACATCATACTGACTAAGACCACAATTTCTCTTCCATGAAGTGTTCCCTGGACACAGGCTGTTGTCAGGGAGTCTGTATGACGAGATGTGGATTGATGTGATTCCCATAGCAGTGAGCGCAACACAGATGAAGTCAAGCATAGCACAACCGCCTGGAGGACCACCTTCATCAGCACGCTTGTGATGTGAAGAAAGCTACTACAACTCGCCACAAAATCCTTTTCAGGTGCACAAAAGAGTAAATTTACTCATTGTGGGCATTCAACAACAACAAACCGATACACCGGCAGATGACAGACCTCAAGCCCAGGACTCACACGATACTCCAGCAGATGACAGACCTCAAGCCCAGGACTCACACGATACTCCGGCAGATGACAGACCTCAAGCCCAGGACTCACACGATACTCCAGCAGATGACAGATCTCAAGCCCAGGACTCAAACGATACTCCAGCAGATGACAGACCTCAAGCCCAGGACTCACACAATACTCCAGCAGATGACAGACCTCAAGCCCAGGACTCACATGATACTCCAGCAGATGACAGACCTCAAGCCCAGGACTCACACGATACTCCAGCAGATGACCTCAAGCCCAGGACTCACATTTTCAATAGCATGGTTATCACTGCAATGGTATACGAGTGTGAGGTTTGGAGTCTACGTAAATCAGGCGCAGAGAAGCTGCAAAATAACCGAATAAGCAATGCAGCGAAGAGTCCTAAATATCTCCCTAAGTAAGTATCATATCCTTTGCAAAACATGGCTTGTTCCAACCGCCAACCTATTTGGCTGTTATAAGTTTCTTGGCAAAGTGTGCAATACGGTAGGTTGCCATTACTTTCCGTACGTGGAGGAGTGAAAAAAAAACCCATGTCTGCCTAACTGGACACGAGTGGGAATCGAACCAGGTGCGATGGGATTGTGAAACGGACACTTCACCCTTAGGCCATGTAGTCTCCAAATCTCCCTAGAAGACCATATCTTAACCCTACCAGACCTAAGGCCCTGAACCAAACTGTCCCCCATTCCTGGGTTCCTGAGCATTAAAGAGAAAAACCAACATGATATAGAAAAATGTTAGTTACATGCAAACAAGTGGTTAGAATAAGATGTAACTTGGAGACATTGTAGAAAATAGGTTTACCTTTCATCTAGCGTCAATATTCCACCTTTGTGTGCCAATCCACCCAGAAAAAGGCAAAGAATCTGTCTCGAGTCATAAAACATTTCAAAATCCGGTAGTAAACACAACAAAGAGCCCTCATTTGTCCAATAATCCTGATAGCTGGGCTTTATACATGAGTATTCCATTTAGATCCTCAGTCCAAGAAAAGCCTTCATCTCATCACTCGAGCTCTCACTGTCTGTTTCACTTGAACAGAGTCTGAATCAACCAAATTATTGATCACCTGTTGGACTGTCATAAGCCTAGACTTACTTTGCTTTCCTGTTGAAGTGCTTGGTTCATCAGCCGTTCGTTTCATTGTCAATTTTCCGAATTTGTTCACGTTAAACCCCACAAAATCAATTCAAACATGGGGGCAGCCATTTGCAATGACTAATCACGAGGATTGACCACGATTTGTTGGTTATTTTTAGATTCTGACGCATTTTATGACGTACTATCCAAAGTACCGAAAATTAGGTCCAGCGGTTTAGTGGCAGTTAAGGATATTACCGAAAAACGGGGACAGTGGTGTGGTAGGGTTAAATACCGACATCCGCTACCAAACAGTTTCAGGATATCACTGACTTTGTTTAAAAGAAGAGGAACAGTTTGTGATAAAATAAAAATGTTATAAAATAAAAATGTGATAAAATAAAAATGTGATAAAATAAAAATGTGATAAAATAAAAATGTGATAAAATGAAAATGTGATAAAATGAAAATGTGATAAAATAAAAATGTGATAAAATAAAAATGTGATAAAATAAAAATGTGATAAAATAAAAATGTGATAAAATAAAAATGTGATAAAATAAAAATGTGATAAAATGAAAATGTGATAAAATAGAAATGTGATAAAATGAAAATGTGATAAAATAAAAATGTGATAAAATAAAAATGTGATAAAATAAAAATGTGATAAAATGAAAACTATCCACGTACCATGAACACGAATCATTTCAGATGACTTTTCATAGTTTTTATTGTCGGTGGTAGTGTTGCATATGTAGATGCCGGAGTCATTGATCTGCACATTTTTCACCGTCATGGTGTGAGTGATATTGTCATAGCCGTTAATGTTGATACGATGAGGAGTGCTCTCGTTGAAGCGGTCTGATTTCTGTAACAGAGAATTATTAGGTATTTTACCTGGCAAGGATAAAATAATTCACAAATGTCATGAGTGTCAACGTACGCAACACAGTTATTCAGACTGTCGGACCTTATCGAGACATCCTGTCGGACCTCATCAAGACATTCTGTCGGACCTTATCAAGACAGCCTGTTGGACCTTATCGAGACATTCTGTTGGACCTTATCGAGACATCCTGTTGGACCTTATCGAGACATCCTGTCGGACCTTATCGAGACATTCTGTCGGACCTTATCGAGACATCCTGTCGGACCTTATCAAGACATCCTGTAGGACCTTATCGAGACATCCTGTCGGACCTTATCGAGACATTCTGTCGGACCTTATAGAGACATCCTGTCGGACCTTATCGAGACATCCTGTCGGACCTTATCGAGACATTCTGTCGGACCTTATCGAGACAGCCTGTCGGACCTTATCGAGACATCCTGTAGGACCTTATTGAGACATTCTGTCGGACCTTATCGAGACATTCTGTCGGACTTTATGGAGACATTCTGTCGGACCTTATCGAGACATCCTGTCGGACCTTATCGAGACATCCTGTCGGACCTTATCGAGACATTCTGTCGGACCTTATCGAGACAGCCTGTCGGACCTTATCGAGACATCCTGTAGGACCTTATTGAGACATTCTGTCGGACTTTATCGAGACATTCTGTCGGACCTTATGGAGACATTCTGTCAAACCTTATCGAGACATTCTGTTGGACCTTATCGAGACATTCTGTTGGACCTTATCGAGACAGCCTGTCGGACCTTATCGAGACATCCTGTAGGACCTTATCGAGACATTCTGTCGGACCTTATCGAGACATTCTGTCGGACCTTATCGAGACATTCTGTCGGACCTCATCAAGACATTCTGTCGGACCTTATCAAGACAGCCTGTCGGACCTTATCGAGACATTCTGTCGGACCTTATCGAGACATCCTGTCGGACCTTATCGAGACATCCTGTCGGACCTTATCGAGACATTGTGTCGGACCTTATCGAGACATCCTGTCGGACCTTATCGAGACATCCTGTAGGACCTTATCGAGACATTCTGTCGGACCTTATCGAGACATTCTGTCGGACCTTATCGAGACATCCTGTCGGACCTTATCGAGACATTCTGTCGGACCTTATCGAGACAGCCTGTCGGACCTTATCGAGACATCCTGTAGGACCTTATCGAGACATTCTGTCGGACCTTATCGAGACATTCTGTCGGACTTATCAAGACATTCTGTCGGACCTTATCGAGACATTCTGTCGGACCTTATCGAGACATCCTGTCGGACCTCATCGAGACATTCTGTCGAACCTTATCGAGACATTCTGTCGGACCTTATCGAGACATTCTGTCGGACCTTATCGAGACATTCTGTCGGACCTTATCGAGACATCCTGTCGGACCTTATCGAGACATCCTGTCGGACCTTATCGAGACATCCTGTCGGACCTTATCGAGACATTCTGTCGGACCTTATCGAGACAGCCTGTCGGACCTTATCGAGACATCCTGTAGGACCTTATTGAGACATTCTGTCGGACTTTATCGAGACATTCTGTCGGACCTTATGGAGACATTCTGTCGAACCTTATCGAGACATTCTGTCGGACCTTATCGAGACATTCTGTTGGACCTTATCGAGACAGCCTGTCGGACCTTATCGAGACATCCTGTAGGACCTTATCGAGACATTCTGTCGGACCTTATCGAGACATTCTGTCGGACCTTATCGAGACATTCTGTCGGACCTCATCAAGACATTCTGTCGGACCTTATCGAGACATCCTGTAGGACCTTATCGAGACATTCTGTCGGACCTTATCGAGACATTCTGTCGGACTTATCGAGACATTCTGTTGGACCTTATCGAGACATTCTGTCGGACCTTATCGAGACATCCTGTCGGACCTCATCGAGACATTCTGTCGAACCTTATCGAGACATTCTGTCGGACCTTATCGAGACATTCTGTCGGACCTTATCGAGACATTCTGTCGGACCTTATCGAGACATCCTGTCGGACCTTATCGAGACATTCTGTCAGACCTTATCGAGACATTCTGTGGGACCTTATCGAGACATTCTATCGGACCTTATCAAGACATTCTGTCAAACATTAATAAAACATTTTGTTGGAATTTATCAAGACAGTCTGTCAGACATTATCAAGACATTATGTCGGAACTTATTAAGATATTATGTCGGACCTAATTAAGATATTATGTCGGACCTTATTAAGACATTATGTCGGACCTTATTAAGATATTATGTCGGACCTTATTATAACATTATGTCGGAACTTATTAAGATATTATGTCGGACCTTCTTAAGACAGTCTGTCAGACCTTATCAAGACATTATGTCGGACCTTATTAAGACATTATGTCGGACCTTATTAAGATATTATGTCGGACCTTATTAAGACATTCTGTAAAACCTTATTAAGACATTCTGTCTGAACTTATCAAGACATTCTGTCTGAACTTATCAAGACATTCTGTCTGAACTTATCAAGACATTCTGTCTGAACTTATCAAGACATTTTGTCTGAACTTATCAAGACATTATGTCTGAACTTATCAAGACATTCTGTCTGACCTTATCAAGACTGTCGGACCTTATCAAGACTGTCGGACCTTATCAAGACAATCTGTCTGACCTTATTAGACAACCTGTTTGACCTTATCAAGACATTCTGTTGGACCTTATCAAGACATTCTGTTGGACCTTATCAAGACATTCTGTCAGACTTTATCAAGACTGATGGAGCTTATCAAAACTGTCAGACCTTATCAAGACTTTTGGACCTTATCAAAACTGTCAGACTTTATCAAGACTTTTGGACCTTATCAAAACTGTCAGACCTTATCAAGACTTTTGGACCTTATCAAAACTGTCAGACCTTAGCAAGACTTTTGGACATTATCAAAACTGTCAGACCTTGTCAAGACTTTTGGACCTTATCAAAGCTGGCAGACCTTGTCAAGACTTTTGGACCTTATCAAAACTGTCAGACCTTATCAAGACTTTTGGACCTTATCAAGACTTTTGGACCTTATCAAAACTTTTGGACCTTATCAAGACTTTTGGACCTTATCAAGACTGTCAGACCTTATCAAGACTTTTGGACCTTATCAAGACTGTCAGACCTTATCAAGACTTTTGGACCTTACTAAGACATGCTGTCAAACATATCCAGACATTTTGTCGGAAATTATTAAGACATTCTGTCACACCTTATCGAGACTGTCGGAACTTATCAGAACTGTCGGACCTTATCAAGACTATCGGACCTTATCAAGACTGTTGGACCGTATCAGGACTGTTGGACCTTATCAGTGGTAAAAACACACAAGCTAAGCTCCTGTGGTACGGCCATGGGCTACACTTGTATCAAACACGGTACTCAAAGGCATGGTCTCTGTACAGAGAAAAATAGGTCGGCCCACGATGCGCTGGACAGATGATGTTTGAAAGTGGACGGGGAAAACGTTGAAAGATACCGAGGCTGTGGTGGTGGACCGGCAAAAGTGGTGGCTAATGGTTTGTGAAGCAGTAGTGAGGTGGGAAGCTGCCATTAGGATCTACTATGGTTACGGGCAAGATGAGATGAGACAAGATGAGATGAGACAAGATGAGATGAGACAAGATGAGATGAGACAAGATGAGATGAGACAAGATGAGATGAGACAAAATGAGATGAGACAAAATGAGATGAGGCAAGATGAGATGAGACAAAATGAGATGAGGCAAGATGAGATTAGACAAGATGAGATGAGACAAAATGAGATGAGACAAAATGAGATGAGGCAAGATGAGATGAGACAAAATGAGATGAGGCAAGATGAGATGAGATGAGACAATGAGCCAGTCATGTTTGGAGGTGAGCTACTGGAAGCAAAGAACCAGTCATGCTCGGAGGTGAGGTACTGGAAGCAAAGAACCAGTCATGCTTGTAGGTGAGGTACTGGAAGCGAAGAGCCAGTCATGCTCGGAGGTGAGGTACTGGAAGCAAAGAGCCAGTCATGCTTGTAGGTGAGGTACTGGAAGCGAAGAGCCAGTCATGCTCGGAGGTGAGGTACTGGAAGCAAAGAGCCAGTCATGCTTGTAGGTGAGGTACTGGAAGCAAAGAGCCAGTCATGCTTGTAGGTGAGGTACTGGAAGCGAAGAGCCAGTCATGCTCGGAGGTGAGGTACTGGAAGCAAAGAACCAGTCATGCTTGTAGGTGAGGTACTGGAAGCGAAGAGCCAGTCATGCTCGGAGGTGAGGTACTGGAAGCAAAGAGCCAGTCATGCTTGTAGGTGAGGTCCTGGAAGCGAAGAGGCGAAGAGCCAGTCATGCTCAGAGGTGAGGTACCGGAAGCGAAGAGCCAATCACGCTCAGAGGTGAGGTACTGGAAGCAAAGAGCCAGTCACGCTTGGAGGGAGACACTGGAAGTTCTGTTCCCTTTCACATATTTTGGCAGCCCCATTGATACTTCAGGAGGCACAGAGGCATATGTAAGGACTAGAATAGAACATCAACTTTGTTGTACCCATCTTCTGACTGATTAATCTGATCAACTTTGTTTTGTTGCACCCATCTTCTGACTGATTAATCTGATCAACTTTGTTTTGTTGCACCCATCTTCTGACTGATTAATCTGTCCAACTTTGTTGCACCCATCTTCTGACTGATTAATCTGTCCAACTTTGTTGCACCCATCTTCTGACTGATTAATCTGTCCAACTTTGTTTTGTTGCACCCATCTTCTGACTGATTAATCTGTCCAACTTTGTTTTGTTGCACCCATCTTCTGACTGATTAATCTGTCCAACTTTGTTTTGTTGCACCCATCTTCTGACTGATTAATCTGATCAACTTTGTTTTGTTGCACCCATCTTCTGACTGATTAATCTGTCCAACTTTGTTTTGTTGCACCCATCTTCTGACTGATTAATCTGTCCAACTTTGTTGCACCCATCTTCTGACTGATTAATCTGTCCAACTTTGTTGCACCCATCTTCTGACTGATTAATCTGTCCAACTTTGTTGCACCCATCTTCTGACTGATTAATCTGTCCAACTTTGTTGCACCCATCTTCTGACTGATTAATCTGTCCAACTTTGTTGCACCCATCTTCTGCTTGATTAATCTGATCAACTTTGTTTTGTTGCACCCATCTTCTGACTGATTAAGCTGATCAACTTTGTTTTGTTGCACCCATCTTCTGACTGATTAATCTGTCCAACTTTGTTGCACCCATCTTCTGACTGATTAATCTGTCCAACTTTGTTGCACCCATCTTCTGACTGATTAATCTGTCCAACTTTGTTGCACTCATCTTCTGACTGATTAATCTGTCCAACTTTGTTGCACTCATCTTCTGACTGATTAATCTGTCCAACTTTGTTTTATTGCACCCATCTTCTGACTGATTTATCTGTCCAACTTTGTTTTGTTGCACCCATCTTCTGACTGATTTATCTGTCCAACTTTGTTTTGTTGCACCCATCTTCTGACTGATTAATCTGATCAACTTTGTTTTGTTGCACCCATCTTCTGACTGATTAATCTGTCCAACTTTGTATTGTTGCACCCATCTTCTGACTGATTAATCTGTCCAACTTTGTTGCACCCATCTTCTGACTGATTTATCTGTCCAACTTTGTTGCACCCATCTTCTGACTGATTAATCTGTCCAACTTTGTTGCACCCATCTTCTGACTGATTAATCTGTCCAACTTTGTTGCACCCATCTTCTGACTGATTAATCTGTCCAACTTTGTTGCACCCATCTTCTGCTTGATTAATCTGATCAACTTTGTTTTGTTGCACCCATCTTCTGACTGATTAAGCTGATCAACTTTGTTTTGTTGCACCCATCTTCTGACTGATTAATCTGTCCAACTTTGTTTTGTTGCACCCATCTTCTGACTGATTAATCTGTCCAACTTTGTTGCACCCATCTTCTGACTGATTAATCTGTCCAACTTTGTTGCACCCATCTTCTGACTGATTAATCTGTCCAACTTTGTTGCACCATCTTCTGCTTGATTAATCTGATCAACTTTGTTTTATTGCACCCATCTTCTGACTGATTAAGCTGATCAACTTTGTTTTGTTGCACCCATCTTCTGACTGATTAAGCTGATCAACTTTGTTTTGTTGCACCCATCTTCTGACTGATTAATCTGTCCAACTTTGTTGCACCCATCTTCTGACTGATTAATCTGTCCAACTTTGTTGCACCCATCTTCTGCTTGATTAATCTGATCAACTTTGTTTTGTTGCACCCATCTTCTGACTGATTAAGCTGATCAACTTTGTTTTGTTGCACCCATCTTCTGACTGATTAATCTGTCCAACTTTGTTTTGTTGCACCCATCTTCTGACTGATTAATCTGTCCAACTTTGTTGCACCCATCTTCTGACTGATTAATCTGTCCAACTTTGTTGCACCCATCTTCTGACTGATTAATCTGTCCAACTTTGTTGCACCATCTTCTGCTTGATTAATCTGATCAACTTTGTTTTATTGCACCCATCTTCTGACTGATTAAGCTGATCAACTTTGTTTTGTTGCACCCATCTTCTGACTGATTAAGCTGATCAACTTTGTTTTGTTGCACCCATCTTCTGACTGATTAATCTGTCCAACTTTGTTGCACCCATCTTCTGACTGATTAATCTGTCTAACTTTGTTACCCCTCATTTAACATTCCATGATTTTTCTTTTTTGTGCCTTGGTGAGATAATAAAATACAATATTGGAATGCTGTCCCAAAGAACTGATCTAGTTCTATAGTGGATTCCGGCCCACTGTGGGATACTTGGAAATGAGAAATCAGATGAACTCGCACAAGCCGGAAGAGGCAGCAAGCAGACTACCCATCCACATTTGCTATTAAGAAGCAAAGACACCAATTAAACGATCCATGAGAACGGAATGAAGAGACCAGCACAAAGAATACAAGCCAGAAAATGACAGGATAATCAAACTTGGCAGAGATGGGCAGACAAAGATCTTCACTCAGAACGGGACATTGTAGACTCAAGGCCTATCTCCACAGTATGGGTCTCAGAGACATCCATCACGTGCGAGTGTGGAGCACTCAAGCAAACACCAGAACACATTATCCTATACAGACCAAAGAGAGGCAGTCTGGTCTAGGGCAGCGACGATGCACGATAATATGTGTTTGACCAGTGAAGACCTGAAACACAGTCTCCTTCGTGAACCTCACCGGACTAGAAGCATCAGTTGATCGATGAAGAAAAAGAAGAGAAGAAGGTGAGAGTCCGTGTCTGACAATGGTAGCAGAGAGTTGGTATACAAATTATATTTATCAGCTGTCACTTTGTCTTCATTGGAATATGTTTATGTCTTAGTAATGGTGAGAGCTGATAAGAAACTGTATTAGCTTTCTATGTTTTTGATTCCACCTCTCTGTCAGCCTTCCATCTTGTGTGACCACGGTTCCAAATTATCTGAACTTTTCATTAGATTTAATTAGTGTCAAACCCCAGCACAAAATATCAGCGAATTCCATTAAGGACAACTTGATTGCAAATGGTAAGTTCATTCACCTACAGGTAGTATCGCACAGGTAGGTCAGGAAGGATATTATTATAAGAATAGATTTGATAGCTCCAACATTCACCTGGGAATACAGGCAGATCAAGGTATATAGTTGCTATAAACACAAACATGAAAACTTTTTTGATGCTTCAAGTTGAAAGGTGGAAAACAATAAATGTAGCAGGGGTGATCATTCAAGAAAACACTAAATAATTCCAATATACTTTTTTAGAAAGATCACCATTATTTTGTTTTAATTCAATCTTTCCATCAATCTGTCTGTCTCTACCTATATCCCTGTATCTATATCACCACTGTCTTTATATCTATGTATCTCTCGCACTTGATCTTACTCTCTCTCTGTTTACAAGGACTAGTTCAAGGGCCAAGGACAAGGTCAAATCAAGGGCAAGGCCACACATCGAGGACAAGGCCCAGGGGAGGGGGAAGGGGGACAAGGACAAGGTCAGGGGTCAAGGACAAGGTCAGATATCAAGGTAATAGTCTGAGTGGTCATCCCAAAATACTTAAGTATTCACATAGTATTCACAGTGCATTCAATTATAAAGAACTTCATTATTTAATTATCTAATATAATTATTTGTTGTTGTTTTTCTTTTCAGATGCCGATCCCAAAGGTGTCTTTAATGTCCAAGAAGTAAACGAAGATGATGATGATGTAGAGTAAGGAACATAAGGAGGACAGAGACAAAGAAGGAGATGAAGATGAACAAAATGGTAATGAAGAAAAAACATAAAAACAATAAGGATAAGAAGAAAGATAAGATGATCAGAATGAAGGATAAGAAGAACATGAGGAAGGATAAGAAGAATATGAAGAAGGATAAGAAGAAAAGAAGTAAGGATAAGAAGAATATGAAGAAGGATAAGATGATCAGAATGAAGGATAAGAAGATAAGAAGTAAGGATAAGAAGATAAGAAGTAAGGATAAGAAGAACATGAGGAAGGATAAGAAGAATATGAAGAAGGATAAGAAGATCTGAAGTAAGGATAAGAAGATAAGAAGTAAGGATAAGAAGATAAGAAGTAAGGATAAGAAGAACATGAGGAAGGATAAGAAGAATATGAAGAAGGATAAGAAGATCTGAAGTAAGGATAAGAAGATAAGAAGTAAGGATAAGAAGATAAGAAGTAAGGATAAGAAGATAAGAAGTAAGGATAATAAGACCAGAAGTAAGGATAAGAAGATAAGAAGTAAGGATAAGAAGATGAAGAAGGATTAGAAGATCTGAAGTAAGGATAAGAAGATAAGAAGTAAGGATAAGAAGATCAGAAATAAGGATAAGAAGATGAAGAAGGATAAGAATATCTGAAGTAAGGATAAGAAGATAAGAAGTAAGGATAAGAAGATAAGAAGTAAGGATAAGAAGATAAGAAGTAAGGATAAGAAGATCAGAAATAAGGATAAGAAGATGAAGAAGGATAAGAAGAATATGAGGAAGGATAAGATGACCAGAATGAAGAATAAGGAGACGAAGAAGGATAAGAAGACAGAAAAGATAAATGGAATGAAGGATAAGAAGAACATGAGGAAGGATAAGTATAAAGACCAGTCTTACTCCTTTCTTGGCATAGTTGAAGGCCATGTAGATAGTGAAGTCCTTCACAACCTTGACCCAGCAGTTAATGGACAGGTCGTCCCCGGCAATCAAATTATATTTGGACGGCTTTATATACGGGACAGGTGGGCCAGTGTCTGTGGAAGACAATTTTTAATTAGTTTAGTCATTGCCCAGAAAGATCCTCAGAATACCCTGGACAGAGAAAAAGACAAATGTAGACATTCGGCAAGAGTTGAGCATAGAGGAGCACTGGTTTATCAATTCCATTTTGGCTAGAAAATGTAAATACTTTGGTCACATCAAGAGACACAACGGTCTTGAGAGGACAGTGATGGAAGGTATGGTGTCAGGTAAAAGAGGAAGGGGTAGACCGAGAAGACGATGGCTCCAAGATATTAAGGAATGCCTGAGTATGACAGTGGCGGAGGCTGGAGTTTTGGCAAAAGAACGAGTTTCTTTTAGACAGACTGTAATGGGAACGACGTTCTATAAAGGACATGCTTCATGATGATGATGATGCATCATAGCCCATGAACCAGTTAATTTTAATATGAACCACAGAAAATGTACTTGCAAAGTACATTTTTTTTATCTAAGTCATAATTATTTGCAGAACCATGCAAGTTAAATCTACAATCAGGGTCTCCTGTCATATCTACAATCAGGGCCTCCTATCATATCTACAATCAGGGCCTCCTATCATATCTACAATCAGGGCCTCCTATCATATCTACAATCAGGGCCTCCTATCATATCAACAATCAGGGCCTCATGTCATATCTACAATCAGAGCCTCCTATCATATCTACAATCAGGGCCTCCTGTCATATCTACAATCAGGGCCTCATGTCATAACTACAATCAGGCCCTCCTGTCATATCTACAATCAGAGCCTCCTATCATATCTACAATCAGGGCCTCATGTCATATCGACAGTCAGGGCCTCCTGTCATATCTACAATCAGGGCCTCATGTCATATCTACAATCAGGCCCTCCTGTCATATCTACAATCAGGGCCTCCTATCATATCTACAATCAGAGCCTCCTGTCATATCTACAATCAGGGCCTCGTGTCATAACTACAATCAGGGCCTCCTGTCATATCGACAGTCAGAGAGCCTCTTAAGTCATATCTACAACCAGGGCCTCCTGTCATATCTACAATCAGAGCCTCCTATCATATCTACAATCAGGCCATCCTGTCATATCGACAGTCAGAGAGCCTCTTAAGTCATATCTACAACCAGGGCCTCCTGTCATATCTACAATCAGGGCCTCCTGTCATATCGACAGTCAAGAGAGCCTCTTAAGTCATATCTACAACCAGGGCCTCCTGTCATATCTACAATCAGGCCTTCCTGTCATATCGACAGTCAGAGAGCCTCTTAAGTCATATCTACAACCAGGGCCTCCTGTCATATCTACAATCAGGGCCTCCTGTCATATCGACAGTCAGAGAGCCTCTTAAGTCATATCTACAACCAGGGCCTCCTGTCATATCTACAATCAGGGCCTCCTGTCATATCGACAGTCAGAGAGCCTCTTAAGTCATATCTACAACCAGGGCCTCCTGTCATATCTACAATCAGGGCCTCCTGTCATATCGACAGTCAAGAGAGCCTCTTAAGTCATATCTACAATCAGGGCCTCCTGTCATATCGACAGTCAGAGTGCCTCTTAAGTCATATCTACAACCAGGGCCTCCTGTCATTTCTACAATCACGGTCTTGAAGCTATGTCTAGTTAGTTAGTCAGTCACCGCAAGCCAAGATGGTGATAGCATCAGACATGTTTATTCAGATATGACTGCATATGACTGAACAGTTTGACCAGAGCGTGAAAAACTCTACCGCTCATAGGGCACATGTGAACAGCATTTGTAGTTGGGCTGTCATATCTACTAACAGAGTAACTGGACCCTTCATATGATGATTGAAGAAATAGAAGAAGATATTAACTTCCAGAATATCCAAAGTCATAACTACAATCTCTGTCTCCCAAGTCATAGCTACAATCCCTGTCTACCAAGTCATAGCTACAATATGGGTCTCCAAAGTCATAATTATATCTACTAATAGAATATCACATAAAAACGTCAATCTGGGTCTCCGAAGTCATGGCTACAATCTGGGTCTCCCATTTCATAACTACAATCTGGGTCTCCTAAGTCACAGCTACAATCTGGGTCTCCCATTTCATAACTACAATCTGGGTCTCCTAAGTCACAGCTACAATCTGGGTCTCCCATTTCATAACTACAATCTGGGTCTCCTAAGTCACAGCTCTAATCTGGGTCTCCCATTTCATAACTACAATCTGGGTCTCCTAAGTCACAGCTACAATCTGGGTCTCCCATTTCATAACTACAATCTGGGTCTCCTAAGTCACAGCTACAATCTGGGTCTCCCATTTCATAACTGCAATCTCTGTCTCCAAAGTCATAGCTACACTCTGGGTCTCCCAAACCATATCTACAAACATGGTCTCCCAAACCATATCTACAAACATGGTCTACCAACCCATATCTACAAACAGGGTCTACCAAACCATATCTACAAACAGGGTCTCATAAACCATATCTACAAACAGGGTCTCCCAAACTATATCTACAAACATGGTCTACCAAACCATATCTACAAACAGGGTCTTCCAAACCATATCTACAAACAGGGTCTACCAAACCATATCTACAAACAGGGTCTACCAAGCCATATCTACAAACATGGTCTCATAAACCATATCTACAAACATGGTCTACCAAACCATATCTACAAACAGGGTCTACCAAACCATATCTACAAACAGGGTCTCATAAACCATATCTACAAACATGGTCTACCAAACCATATCTACAAACAGGGTCTCCCAAACCATATCTACAAACAGGGTCTCCCAAACCATATCTACAAACAGGGTCTCCCAAACCATATCTACAAACAGGGTCTCCCAAACCATATCTACAAACAGGGTCTACCAAACCATATCTACAAACAGGGTCTACCAAACCATATCTACAAACATTGCTCCTCCAAGCTATAACTACAATCAGTATTTCTCAATCAGAAGAATTTTTACCAGATGATCTGCACGAATAAAATCCCGGTCTCCATCGTGATTCGACCTCGCGACCCTCAGCTCCCAAAGCGGACACCTTACTAGCTAGTCCCCTAACACACTTCCTGGCTAGATCAAATGGAAAAGACATACTCTTCATTGCATGCAGCCTGGGACTCTGCCAATCATGAATGGTCGCCACGACAGGCCCTTGTCCTCTAAGCGGCCTACCTACCTACCTACCTACCTACCTACCTAGATACCTACCTACCAACCCATTTGCTTGGGAAGACTAAGCACCTATAGGTTTGCCTGGAGTGCTATAATGTACTGGCTATCCTCAGACAGCAGAATTTGAAACCAATCGTATGTTTAGTATTGAGGGGTGCTGGAGAGGA
Organism: Ariolimax columbianus; assembly: GCA_036924085.1. Taxonomy (NCBI): domain Eukaryota; kingdom Metazoa; phylum Mollusca; class Gastropoda; order Stylommatophora; family Arionidae; genus Ariolimax; species Ariolimax columbianus. The sequence goes on from JAVGWX010000024.1 coordinate 8,612,985, forward strand.
AGGAGTAGGAACATCTATGAGGTGTGTTCAAAACCTTATTTTTTTCCGCTGAAACATGGGTGTTGTCCTTTGGTAGGGTGGTATAGGGACTGGCATGCATATGCGTGAATTTGTCACTGGCAATCAGCCTTTCAGTGTTGAGTGAAGTGAGCCAGGCGAAATCAATGAAAACCAGATAGTCCTGTTTACAGATGCCCTGTCCGTGGTTACAGCACTAAAAAGCCAGAAAAATACTGAACTTAATGATTTAAGAGCAGTACTCTGTCAACTATGCCAGCAATCCGCACCAAAAAGAGTAGTGGTACAGTGGGTTCCATCCCACTGTAACATCCAAGGCAACGAGGAGGCAGACAGACTGGCAAAAGAAGGTGCAAGACTACCACAACCAGATTCTAGTGTGACCTACAAAGAGTCCAAAAGGTTTATTCGGGCCAGATACATGGCCAAATGGGAAACAGAACATACTGGCTACACAAAAAATGATGCTTATTACCAGTTGAACAGAAGAGAGCAGGTCGGGGTATTCAGACTCTGCACAGGCCACAACAGACTGAGGTACCATCTATTCAATAAACTGAAGATAGGTGGCACTGACTAATGCACCTGTGGTACCGGGAAAATGACCGCTGAACATCTGCTGCAAAATTGCCCGACATACGAGGACCAGAGAAAGCACATGTGGCCATCACCAGTGCCAACACTAGACAAGCTCTATGGCAGGGTCGACAGCCTCAGGATGACAGCTACTTTCTTCGAACAAATTCAATTTAATGTCTGACAGCGTACGAAGAAGAAGAAGAAGAAGAAGAGTGAAGTGAGCACCAGTCGGGTTTTCATTCACCAGGTGCGCAGCAATGACAGAGTCATTTTGACCGTTTTCTTTGACCACCCCTAAGGTTTTGCATCCCAAGTACGCACCATAAGGTCAAAACATACCAAAGAGTACTACATAAAGGTCATCTGTCACCTTCGTGATGCTGCTCGATGCAAACGACCGGACCTGTGGACAACGGGAACTTGGCAGCGCACCTACCAATTCTTCACATTTGATTCAGATTTTCTTGGCCAAACACAACCTTCCTCTGGTTCATTCTTATTCTCCTGACATGGCTCCTTGCATTTTTGGCTGTTCCACAAGTTGAAGATTTCTCTGAAAGGGACTTCATTTGAGTCACGAGAAGATATGTGGAATACGACAGCCCAACTGTACTCCATTCCGAAAGAGGTCTTCTTGAAATGTTTCCAACAAAGACCGAACCTCTGGGAGGAGTGTGTGGAGTTCCAAGGATAGTACTTGAAAGGAGATTATGATTTCAAACCTCCAGGTGGGGATGGCGTTGGCTAGTAGTTAAGTGGCATGGCTCACAATCCGAAGGTGCTGTGTCCCCATCACAGCACCGGCCGTTACCCCGGGGAAACAAATGCTTAGAAAATGCAGTTAGAGGCAGACCCTTATATAAAATCCATGTCGAAGTCGGTTGCACTAGACTGAAAACTGCAACATAAAAACATAGTGCAACGCACACCGCTTTGAGGAATTGAGAAATGGGGCGAACGCAAAAAAACCCAAAAAACCTCTAGGTTAGTAATTGTATTTTCCCCGACTCAAATGTCGGAAACTTTTTGAACAAACCTCATACGTCTTCTTCTTCTTCGTACGCTGTCAAACGTCAACCTGTATTTTTTCCAAGAAAGCAGCTGTCATTCTTAGGCCGTCGACACTGCCATTGAGCTTGTCTAGTGTTGCCACTGGTGATGGCCACATGTGCTTTCTCTGGTCCTCGTATGTCGGGCAGTTTTGCAGCAGATGTTCAGCGGCCATTTTCCCGGTACCACATGTGCATTCGTCAGTGCCACCTATCTTCAGTTTATTGAATAGATGTTACCTCAGTTTGTTGTGGCCTGTTCGGAGTCTAAAGACCACGACCTGCTCTCTTCTGTTCAACTGGTAATAGGTATCATTTTTTGTGTAGCCAGTATATTCTGTTTCCCATTTGGCCATGTATCTGGGCCTAATAAGCCTTTTGGACTCTTTGTAGGTCACACTAGAATCTGGTTGTGGTAGTCTTGCACCTTGTTTTGCCAGTCTGTCTGCCTCCTCGTTGCCTTGGATGTTACAGTAGGATGGAACCCACTGTACCACTACTCTTTTTGGTGCGACCTGCTGGCATAGTTGATAGAGTACTGCTCTTAAATCATTAAGTTCAGTATTTTTCTGGCTTTTTAGTGTTGTAACCACGGACAGGGCATCTGTAAACAGGACTATCTGGCTTTCATTGCATTCGCCTGTCAGCATTTCTTCTACTGCAGCCCTCAGTGCCTCTGCCTCCGCTTTGAAATTGCTCAAACCTCATACAACCAGTAAGATACTTGAACCTTCAGTATCCACACATCTCATCATTTGGTGAGGGAAGACTGAACACCTATGGGTCTACCTGGAGTGCAGTGACGTCAATTTGTCTCACAGAACAGAAACAGTGATATCAGTTTTAAAATCAATTGATGACTGTCCCACCCTTGACCAGCAGGGGAAGATCCCGAATCCTCGCTTCAGGACAGGGTTACACTTACCTCCATGAGGATGGCGTGGACTAGTGGTGAAGGTACATGGCTCACAATCCGAAGGTGATGGGTTCGCTCCCTATTCACATTACTGGCCGTTATCCCGGGGAAGAAAATCCTTAGAAAATGCAGGAGGAAGCAGACCTTTATATAAAATGTATGCCGAAGTCGGATGCACTGGACTATCACACAATAAAAACATAGTTTAATGTAGACCTCCTTGGTGAATTGAGAAATAAGGCAAACACCAAAAACTTACCTCCGTCCCAAAAAGCATAATGGATCTTAATTTCAATGATTTGATCATGGTCGGCAGTTGAAGCATTACACAATACGTTGGATATGTGCTCGTACGTGGGTTCTGCTATCACAAACCCGGTCTTGGGATCCCATTCAATACCCCGTGTATTTGTTATGTTTCTTCCATTTGCAAACAGATCCACCTGAATTGAAAATAGAAGAAAGTGGTTAAGGTGGGCCTTCTTCCCATTTGCATAACGATCCACCTGAATTGAGATATTTTTTTAAGTGGTTGTGGTGGGGTTCCTGTAGCGGCACTAGAGTCAGGGTTGTTGTTGTTGCTGTTGAGTGCCCATGATGAGTAGCTCATTTGTTTGTGCGCCCTCATATCTGATGAAGGTAGACTGGAGTCATCTAAGTGGTTGTGCTACCAGAGGAGGTCAGAAAGATGTTGTTGATTGCCCACAATGAGTAAGTTTACTCTTGTGCGCCCCGTGAAAAGGACATTAAGTGGCTGGTGGCAGTAGCTTTCCTCGCATCTCAAGAGTGCTGATGAAGATGGACCGGGATCCTCCAGACGGTTTTTCTATGCTTGGTTTCATCTGCGTGTCGCTCAATACTATGGAGATCAAGTTGATCCCTCACCCCGTTAGCCATGTTGCTATTAAAAAAGCTTGTTTCTAGAGAGGGCTACTAGGATTCTGAGGTGAGGGTCTTGGCCAGTATGTTTTGCCTGACCCTGACTAACATGTCTGACCAGTGTGTCTTTGCCTGACCCTGACTAACATGTCTGACCAGGATATTTTGCCTGACCAGACGTTAGTCTTCCTCCCCAGGTCAGAAAGTAATGTACCACATAATTTATTTTAGCTAAAAGTATACATATGCGAGAGGGTACCAACATAAATAAAACATACTGATCAGAGATGTTAGTCAGGGTCAGGCAAAACATACTGGTCAGACATGTTAGCCACTGTCAGTGGCAACTGGAAAATACTCAAGCAATTTCAGAGCGGAGGCACAGGTACTGAGGGCTGCAGGAGAAGAAATGCTGACAGGCGAAAGGAATGAAAGCCAGATAGTCCTGTTTACAGATGCCCTGGCCGTAGTTACAGCACTAAAAAGCCAGAAAAATACTGAACTTAATGATTTAAGAGCAGTCCTCTGTCAACTATGCCAGCAGTCCGCACCAAAAATAGTAGTGGTACAGTGGGTTCCATCACACTGTAACATCCAAGGCAACGAGGAGGCAGACTGACTGGCAAAAGAAGGTGCAAGACTACCACAACCAGATTCTAGTGTGACCTACGAAGAGTCCAAAAGGCTTATTAGGGCCAAATGCATGGCCAAATGGGAAATAAAACATACTGGCTACACAAAAAACGATGCCTATTACCAGTTGAACAGAAGAGAGCAGGTCGTGGTCTTCAGACTTCGCACAGGCCACAACAGACTGAGGTACCACCTATTCAATAAACTGAAGATAGGTGGCACTGACGAATGCATCTGTAGTACAGGGAAAATGACCGCTGAACATCTGCTGCAAAATTGCCTGACATACGAGGACCAGAGAAAGCACATGTGGCCATCACCAGTGATTATACTAGACAAGCTCTATGGCAGTGTCGACAGCCTCAGGATGACCGCTGCTTTCTTCGAACAGATACAAGTTGACGTCTGACAGCGTTCGAAGAAGAAGAAGAAGAAGACATGTTAGTCAGGGTCAGGCGAAATATACTGGTCTGACATGTTAGTCAGGGTCAGGCATGTTAGTCAGGGTCAGGCAAACATACTGGTCAGACATGTTAGTCAGGCAAAACATACTGGTCTGACATGTTAGTCAGGGTCAGGCATGTTAGTCAGGGTCAGGCAAACATACTGGTCAGACATGTTAGTCAGGGTCAGGCAAAACATACTGGTCTGACATGTTAGTCAGGGTCAGGCATGTTAGTCAGGGTCAGGCAAACATACTGGTCAGACATGTTAGTCAGGGTCAGGCAAAACATACTGGTCTGACATGTTAGTCAGGGTCAGACATGTTAGTCAGGGTCAGACAAAACATACTGGCCAAGACCCTCACCTCGGCTTCCTAGTAGCCTTCTCTGGAAACGAGCTGTTTTCATGGCAACATGGCTAACGAGATGAGGGATCAACGTGATACCTGTAGTATTGAGCGAGACGCAGATGAAGCAGAGCACACAAAAATTGTCTGGTGGACTCTGCTCCATCTTTATTAGAACGCTCGGGATGTGAGATAAGTTACTGCAACCCGCCACTTAACGTCCTTTTCAGGGCGCACAAAAAAGTAAACCTACTCTTTGTGGGCATTGGAAACACACACAACATAAAGATATAAACATAAAATTTTTTACATCTCAAATTTGGAAACCGCTGTTTGTGTGTACAAAATTACACCGCATTCAGACAAATGAACTATTTGGCTTGGCTTGGCTTCGTTCTATCTCAATCTCCCGCTAACAAACCCTAAAATGGCTTAAGTAGCAGAATGTAGTCCAGAGAACGGAATGCGTTGTGTCGTAGTTTACAGCTTGACTGCGATATTTGCACCTTTTGGTCCAACACATCCGACTTCAGCAAGCATTTTTTTGAGTACCGGGTTAGCATTCCCTCTTCGATCCCTTCTCCTTAGCCAGCCTGCCCTGCTGCAGCCTGTTATCCAGGATCACCTTGTGGAGGTGTAGAAGGGTCTTGGCAGCTCTGGTTTGCTGTCCCTGACGCTAGCAGTCAGCTATGGGTCGCTGACCACTGCAGCTCATGCGCTGCTCAGCATCTTGATCCCCAATTAAGATATAAAACCTCAAAAAATGTTAAGGCTGACCTCTTATATGAGACACTCTGTTGGGGTTTTTAAGTGGAATCGTCAGGGAAAAAGAGAGGGTTAGACCTAGAACAAAACTGAAGAACAAGCAAGTAAAGATTGGCAGAAAAAGAGCCCTGTTCAACACAATGTTCATACCTACACTATGCTTCCAGTGTCAAACATGGACACTTGACTGCAACAGATAAGAATTAACAGAAACAACAGAAATGAAATGCTGGAGATGCAGAGCTAGAGCCTGACCCCACAAAAGATGGATTGACGAAATATCCGAGGCAGCCAATTCAACCTTAAATGAAACGCATACCAAGGCGCTGTCCAGATGTCACTTATATACCTGATGCCGAAAGGCAAACCAGGATAAGACATATATAGATAGATAGATAAGATTCATAGATAGATAGATAGATAGATAGATAGATAGATAGATAGATAGATAGATAGATAGATAGATAGATAGATAGATAGATAGATAGATAGATAGATAGATAGATAGATAGATAGATAGATAGATAGATAGATAGATAGATAGATAGATAGATAGATAGATAGATAGATAGATAGATAGATAGATAGATAGATAGATAGATAGATAGATAGATAGATAGATAGATAGATAGATAGATAGATAGATAGATAGATAGATAGATAGATAGATAGATAGATAGATAGATAGATAGATAGATAGATAGATAGATAGATAGATAGATAGATAGATAGATAGATAGATAGATAGATAGATAGATAGATAGATAGATAGATAGATAGATAGATAGATAGATAGATAGATAGATAGATAGATAGATAGATAGATAGATAGATAGATAGATAGATAGATAGATAGATAGATAGATAGATAGATAGATAGATAGATAGATAGATAGATAGATAGATAGATAGATAGATAGATAGATAGATAGATAGATAGATAGATAGATAGATAGATAGATAGATAGATAGATAGATAGATAGATAGATAGATAGATAGATAGATAGATAGATAGATAGATAGATAGATAGATAGATAGATAGATAGATAGATAGATAGATAGATAGATAGATAGATAGATAGATAGATAGATAGATAGATAGATAGATAGATAGATAGATAGATAGATAGATAGATAGATAGATAGATAGATAGATAGATAGATAGATAGATAGATAGATAGATAGATAGATAGATAGATAGATAGATAGATAGATAGATAGATAGATAGATAGATAGATAGATAGATAGATAGATAGATAGATAGATAGATAGATAGATAGATAGATAGATAGATAGATAGATAGATAGATAGATAGATAGATAGATAGATAGATAGATAGATAGATAGATAGATAGATAGATAGATAGATAGATAGATAGATAGATAGATAGATAGATAGATAGATAGATAGATAGATAGATAGATAGATAGATAGATAGATAGATAGATAGATAGATAGGCAGGCAGGCAGGCAGGCAGGCAGGCAGGCAGGCAGGCAGGCAGGCAGGCAGGCAGGCAGGCAGGCAGGCAGGCAGGCAGGCAGGCAGGCAGGCAGGCAGGCAGAGAGAGAGAGAGAGAGAGAGAGAGAGAGAGAGAGAGATAGATAGATAGATAGATAGATAGATAGATAGATAGATAGATAGATAGATAGATAGATAGATAGATAGATAGATAGATAGATAGATAGATAGATAGATAGATAGATAGATAGATAGATAGATAGATAGATAGATAGATAGATAGATAGATAGATAGATAGATAGATAGATAGATAGATAGATAGATAGATAGATAGATAGATAGATAGATAGATAGATAGATAGATAGATAGATAGATAGATAGATAGATAGATAGATAGATAGATAGATAGATAGATAGATAGATAGATAGATAGATAGATAGATAGATAGATAGATAGATAAGAGATAGATAGATAAGATAGATAATAGATAGATAGATAGATAAGATAAGATAAGATAAGATAAGATAAGATAAGATAAGATAAGATAAGATAAGATAAGATAGATAGATAGATAGATAGATAGATAGATAGGTAGATGGATAATAGATAGATAGATAGATAGATGGATGGATGGATGGATAGATAGATAGTTAGATAATAGATGGATGGATGGATGGATGGATGGATGGATGTTCCTGTTACTATGAAACATTCACACATGCTAATGATTAACTCATTCATTTCTCCACTGGAAGAGAGCCCAGTTAGAAACATACTCAAGACTTATCACTCACGCACTATAACGAGATGTGATGCCGCTTTGATCCCTTAGGATTACAGGAAAAGACGAGAGAGAGAAGAAATATAAGTGGTAAAGGCTACCAATATTTCCTTATCCCACAATGAAAGCTTAAGAGAATAATCTAACAGGACGACAAAGTTAGGATTCATCAGCAATGTGTAAGCATTTCGAGTAAAATGTATCCATGCAGTTACGCACCGCTTTTCTTATCTTAACTTAACGTCTTTATACTGGTTTAGAAGACTCTGCAGAGTCTGTATACAACCACTTAATTGAAGAGTGGTTATCCGATGTGCGAGTCCATCTTAATAGACTCAAACACTAGAGAAAAGTATGTCCGCAGCCTCTTAAGCGCCATCTATGCGGCTCTCAACAAACCACACAACCATGGTCGATATTATTCCATGTCACACAGTTAGTCGCGTCTTGCGACAGGCTATCTGTAGAGTAGTGGTACTATTCTTGTCCTTGTCACACAACTAGTTCGGCAGTCTACACAGCAAACACTTCTCCCTGTAAGCATTTCCTCGTGGACATCCTTTGCAGAAAGTCATTAAATACACCACACACAATGACAGCGTTGGCAACTGCCTACTTGCAATATCGGGTCTGTCCATCTCCAGGCCAGGCTTAGCGCCATTCTCCCCCTCCCCTAATGACAGCGCATAGTACTGCCTACCTGTATATTGGAGTCTGTCACTTCCCAGGCCAGGCTTAGCGCCATTCTCCCCCTCCCCCCTCCCCTAATGACAGCGCCCAGCACTGCCTACCTGTATATTGGGGTCTGTCACTCCACATTTCAGGCTGAGGGGATGATATAGATTGGTATAGGTCAGGTGATTGAAATCTTCCTGGAAGAGTTGGACAGGGTCTGAAATACAAAACATAAAGTATGTGAATAAAACAAAAAACATTTGTTGTTAAATGAGTATGTTGTTGTTGTTGTTGTAGTTGTTTAATGAGTATGTTGTTGTTGTTGGTGTTGGTTTTGTTGTTAGATGAGTATGTTGTTGTTGTTGTTAAATGAGTATGTTGTTATTATTGTTGTAGTTGTTTAATGAGTATGTTGTTGTTGTTGTTGTTAAATGAGTATTTTGTTGTTGTTGGTGTTGGTTTTGTTGTTAGATGAGTATGTTGTTGTTGTTGTTAAATGAGTATGTTGTTGTTGTTGTTAAATGAGTATGTTGTTGTTGTTGTTAAATGAGTATGTTGTTGTTGTTGTTAAATGAGTATGTTGTTGTTGTTGTTGTTGTTGTTAAATGAGTATTTTGTTGTTGTTGGTGTTGGTTTTGTTGTTAGATGAGTATGTTGTTGTTGTTGTTAAATGAGTATGTTGTTATTATTGTTGTAGTTGTTTAATGAGTATGTTGTTGTTGTTGTTGTTAAATGAGTATTTTGTTGTTGTTGGTGTTGGTTTTGTTGTTAGATGAGTATGTTGTTGTTGTTGTTAAATGAGTATGTTGTTGTTATTGTTGTAGTTGTTTAATGAGTATGTTGTTGTTGTTGTTGTTAAATGAGTATTTTGTTGTTGTTGGTGTTGGTTTTGTTGTTAGATGAGTATGTTATTGTTGTTAAATGAGTATGTTGTTGTTGTTGTTGTTAAATGAGTATGTTGTTGCTGTTGTTGTTGTTGTTAAATGAGTATGTTCTTGTTGTTGGTGTTGTTGTTAAATGAATATGTTTTTGTTGTTGTTGTTGCTTTTGTTGTTAAATGAGTATGTTGTTGTTAGATTAGCATGAATAAGTTTACTCTTTTGTGCGCCTTGAAAAGGACGTTAAATGACAGGCTATGGTAGCTTTCCTCACATCACGAGCATGCTGTTGAAAATGGACCGCGGTCCTCCAGCCTGTTGTGATATGCTTGGCATCATGCGCATGGCACTCACTACTACGGGGATCACATCGACCCACATCTCGTCAGCCAGACTATCTTGAGAACAGCCTGTTCCCAGGGAACACTGGCTCCCACCACCAAAGCCTGAACGTTCTCAATCTCCCGCTACCAAGCCCTGAACGTTCTCAATCTCTCGCCATCAATCCCTAAAACGAGCTTTGTAAGTAGCAGGATGTAGTACTGAGAACGGAATGCTTTGTGTCGTAGTTTACAGCTTGACTGCGATATTTGACCCTTTCGGCCCGACACATCCGACTTCAGCAGGCATTTTTGGGTACAGGGTTATCCTTCCCACTCGATCGCGACTCCTTAGCCAGTCTGCCCTGTTGCAGCCAGTTATCCAGGATCACCGGGGGGAGGTGTAGAAGGGTCTTGGCAGATCCGGTTCACTGACCCTGACGCTAGCAGTCAGCTATGGGGCGCTAACCGCTGCACCACATACGTTCAGCTCAGTATTTTCATCCTGTCTAGGTACAAGGAAGTATATTCTATAAACCATTTCCCATTGCCGTTTTATTACAAATGCAATAATATAATAATATTATTATTTGTCTCTACTAGTTTGATTGATTTTAGCTCATTATCATCATTAGGTGCCTTGCCGGTTGCCGTTGGCGAACAGGCCCTCTAACACGTATGTCATTTACAAACTTTGTTGTTGATTGTTGTCCGTGCCTTCCTCTCAGGCTGCCCAGCATCTTCTCTCTCTGCCTTCTGCTGTCTCTCTCCTGCTATCTGTCTCCTTTTTACAACGTGCTCCAAGCCGCCTCTTCCCATAACATGCCCGAAAAAGGTTGACTGCTTCGTTCAGATCTTCTCAATGAGTTGTCTATGTTTGTGCGCCATGCAGTGCCCAGCATCTTCAATAGTTTCAGTGAAGTCAGGATCGCTGTTACCCGCCCGGACTTTATTATATGCTAAGAAACCGTACAAGGCTTCAGCTTATGTGATGGGATCGGAAATTCCCTTTCTTCCCTAAACAGTACTCCACGTACCCACTGACAGGTAAATCTACTGGAACATGTTATTACACTTACCTCTTACAAATATAAATATTCTAGATGACTTCTGCAGGTTGCTATTTTCCATCCCCTCCTTCGCTGACTTGTCGTCCTTGTCCTCAGTATATATGCACGTATAGTAACCAGTGTTAAACCACTGCGCGTTCTGTATGTTTAGCACCTGGTTGTATGATTGCTCGTTCTCCGCCTCGTCGACACGATAAACCTCATTGCCTTTCTGAAAGATAAAATTCATGATCAATAAGAGTATTACTGTAGTATTTGGGGGAAGGTGTGGGCTAGTGGTTAAGTGATTCGGCTCACAGTCCAATGGTGCTGGGTTCGATCCCCATCACAGCACCGGCCGTTACCCCCGGGAAGAAAACCCTTAGAAAATGCAGGATGAAGCAGACCCTTACATAAAATGCATGCCGAAGTCGGATGCACTAGACCGACATGCGCAAAATAAATACCGTAGTGGAACGCACACCGCCTTGAGGAATAGAGAAATAAGGCGAACAACACCAAAATAAACCACCAAAAAAAAAACAACAACATTGTATTGGTCGTCCATTAAATCTTCTACATCACAGAACCCATTTTGTCTTCTCTGGAAGATAAAATTAAAGATAAATAAACGCATTATTATCGTATTGGTCGTTCATTAAATCTACGTCACAGAGCCCATGTTGTCTAAACGAAGGATAAAATTCATGATAAATAAACGCATAAATGTTATTGTTGTTCAATCAATTCACAATGAGTTCGTTTTTATTTTGTATTAGTTCTGAAGAGGGTGTTAAGTCGCTTGTTGCAGAAGCTTTCTTCACATTTCGAGTGGGCTGATGAAGGTAGACCGTGGTCCAGCAGGCGGTTGGGATATGCTTGAATTCATCTGCGTTATTCTCATCACTACGGGGATCACGTCGATCCCCATCCCGCTATATGGACAGTATGTTGTGTCTGACTCTGAGATGACATCCTGGTCAGTATATTGTGCCTGGTCTTGAGACCACGTCCATATCAGTATATTGTTCCTGACTCTGACGCGATTCCTGGTCAGGATATTGTTTCTGACTCTGACGCGAGGTCCTGGTCAGTATGTTGTGTTTGACTCTGAAGTGACGTCCTGGTCAGTATATTGTTCCTGACCCTGTTGCGATGTCCTATCCAGTATGTTGTAACAGGATTAATCATTATATAATTGTTCTACGTCAAAGAGCTCTTTTCGACTTTCCCAAAAATAAAAGACAAAGTTAACAATGATTGCCATTAGTAGGCGTTCCTGAATATAAAACCTGGACTACAATCCTACAACAAGAATGATTATCGATGACAAATCAAGTCAACTCCACTTAGGATTTGATTTACCTGGGCAGGAAACAAACAAACTCTAATGCACGAAAACACCCGGACACCGCTCGAACAGCTGGGCTGGCTGTCGCCTCTATGCACATCCTGAATCGTGTATGGAACCAGTAGAGGTTTTCACTGAAAATCAAGATACGAAATTGCACACCTTGGTCGTTTCCCTGGTGCTGTGTCGTTCCGTAACTATTCTGTGGTGCGATCAGAAGTGTGTTAATGCATTCCACGTGCTCGGTTAGAGGTGAGTTCTTGCGATCGACTGAATGATGGGGTCTCGGAAAAGTCCCCGAAAGCCGCTGTATCGAGAGATGGCACAATTTGATGCAGACCCCAGAGATGGAACTTCGGGAGAAATCTGCCCCCCGACATCATCTACCATACACAACATGGAAGTCGCTGAACAGACTCCGAACTGGTGTATCACGGTGCAAGAGGAATATGGAACGATGGAGATACACAGATGATGTCACACATGACTATGGCGCTATATATGACCCAGACCACCTGATGACCTACCCCAACCTCCAGGAAACATGCAATAGGTGCGACATGCTGGAGGCAAATGACAAGGCGACCATGTCGCTGAATACTGGATGTGAACTGTATGATGTGATGCTTGGGCAGGGGAAGTAAGGAAGGATCGGGTAACACACATCAACGTCATCCGACAGAAATGCCTTGAAAGCCCATTCACTATGCTAAACCGTCGCCTTTTGCCCTTATGTTGACATGTGGCCGACCTTGCCTAGGACGTCTTCGGCAACCAGCTCTTTAAACAGGCCATTGACATCAGTGACGGGAAACGACCCTCTCCATCACAGCCCAACCCCCGAGCCGTCCACGAAACAAACGGTTAGGTCAATTCGGAAAGACATCATCCTCATTGCGTGCAGCCTGGGACTCGGGCATCCATCGTGCTCACGAAGGATAGAATGATTACCTGCTTTCCTTGTATGTGCCATTCGTCTCTAGGGCTTCTAAAAACAATCATTGTCTTAACCTCTAGACAATCAGAGTAAATGGAAGAGAGCACGAACTCTAGAGCGGATTAGCACCTTTTCAGAAATGATGAAAAAAGGAGAGAGGCAACAAGGACAGCTTAAAGCCACGTTGCTGTAAGAGGCTGCTGGAAGAGGTTTGCTGGAAGAGGTTTGCTGGAAGAGGTTTGCTGGAAGAGGTTTGCTGGAAGAGGTTTGCTGAAAGAGGTTTGCTGAAAGAGGCTTGCTGAAAAAGGCTTGCTGGAACAGGCTTGCTGGAAGAGGTTTGCTGGAACAGGCTTGCTGGAAGAGGTTTGCTGAAAGAGGCTTGCTGTAAGAGGCTGCTGTAAGAGGCTGCTGTAAGAGGCTTGCTGTAAGAAGCTGCTGTAAGAGGCTGTTGTAAGAGGCTGCTGTAAGAGGCTGCTGTAAGAGGCTGCTGTAAGAGGCTTGCTGTAAGAGGCTGCTGTAAGAGGCTGCTGTAAGAGGCTTGCTGTAAGAGGCTGCTGTAAGAGGCTGCTGTAAGAGGCTGCTGTAAGAGGCTGCTGTAAGAGGCTGCTGTAAGAGGCTTGCTCGAAGAGGCTGCTGTAAGAGGCTTGCTAGAAGAGGCTGCTGTAAGAGGCTACTGGAAAAGGCTTGCCAATAGTCTA